>OVBJ01003010.1:0-14195 GCA_900406535.1 Noccaea bulbosa
GGGTATTTCTGTGCACGTACGAGCTGTACTCAGCTATGGAGATTCGTACCTAAAGATGCGGCTCTGGCCTTCGATATAGCTTCTGGAAAAGAAGCGAAAACAGAGCGGTTCATGTCGGAGCTAAAGATATTCTTGGAGAAAGAAGGAGCGCTTCTCTCGATTACACCTTCACAAGAGGAACTCGAGTTACTTGCGGAAGAAGGCACGGAGGTTAATGCAACAGTGCAGAAGCTTCTAGTAGGAAGAAACCAGCAGGAATCAATGGAAGCAGAGAAACGACCGAACAAGAGAAGGAAACCGCCAGAAGGGATTTGCAGAGGAGTGGAGCTGTTGCAGAACGGAATGAAGAGGATCAACGAGGGTTTAAGCGAGTTGAGATCAGATGAAAACGAGAGTGAAGATTTTCAAAAGAGTCTACTGAATCAGTTTTCGTGTCTTGAAGATTTGGTGTCTCATTTGGTAAGCCTCGCTCCGGTTTGCATTCCTTGTGGTCTAATAGGTTTGTGTCTGAGTGGAAAAAGTATTTGGATTGCGAGGCTGATGTGATGAAGGATGTGTACAATTCTGGTCGTTGGATGCCACCGGCTACTGGGGAACTCCGTCCTGGTGTCTGGGTTCAACTACTCACGCGGCTCGCTCAGTTAGATATAGAAGAGACTTGTGATGTGCCCTCTTTTGTGGACAGCCTAACAGTATCCATTCCTTACATACGTTTATGCTCTGTACTATGCTAAGTTGCAATAGCTGTCAAACTTTGTTTAGATATCCACTCTATATGCGTGCCATTGTTGGTTTCAGGGGAAATATCGTGAGAGTAGTAAAAATTAGGATAATGAGATAAAGTCAATACTGTTTCATGCATTGCTGCTTTACTACTATGCTTCACTTGATTAAGATAGTTGGTCATGCTTTAACTGGTCTGTTCTGGCAAGTTTCAAGTATTCCTTGACTGCAGTATTAGACACACTGGGAAGACTTCACATGCCTTGACGTTTCCCAGTATTTGTTGAACAAGGCAATTCTGCTTGTGGCTTCAAAATACGTAGTAGCTTTGGATTGGCCTGACTGCTGTTACGATCGCCTGACTGCTGTTAAGAGGAGGGACAAGGCCTATCAAGCATGAGTCCCGGTTCTATCTAAGCAAGTTGCAGTCGAGGTTCTAGAAGAATAAGGAAGGAAGCAGCAAGGGAACATGTCACGTGTGTGAAGCACTCCATTGTTAATTCTTTCTGTTTATGTGTGTTTGATGTTACCCGTAACCTATTAATAAAGAGTTTCCACAAATTTCTTTTACGCCAAATCATATGTGATGCATTTACAAACGAGCCTCTGCTAAAAGCCAAAAACAAAAGGTTCAGAAAATAGACAAAGAAGATGCATGTGAACAAATCCAAGATAGCCTTTGTTCATTCACCAACATTATGTATTTTTCCTGCAAAATCACAACCATTCTTCACTCACCAAGATAGCCTTTGTTCATTCACCAACATTACAAAATCACCACCGTTCTTCACCTCTTCCAACCATCAGAGCATTCTTCCTTTTCCTTAGTCCCACCACCATTGTTGTTCCAACCATCAACCATGCTTCTTTCTCCTTTGCGCCGGCATTCTTGATTTCATCCACGCGTCTTCTACAGAGAATTGAGGAGCATCGTTGCTTCCTTCTGGAATGAATGGTTCCTCCACATATTCTTCCCGCTCTGGTAAATCGCATCCTTGGTAAGCACTGTTATTCACACATCGCCACAAAAGCTGGTTCCAATTCATGCCCTGTCTCATACAACAGTTTCATATAAGCTGAGAGGTTGGGAATCAAGACACTGCATTATGTTTCTGTCCAGAAGCTACAAGCGAGTAGTAGTAGTACCTTGCATATGATACGTGGGTTTCCAACGATCACTGGCAGAGAGATTGCACGGGTGATTGCAACATTAAACCTCCTTGGATTGCTCAAGAAGCCCGCTCTATCAAACTTGTCGTGTTTGATTGTAGATCTCACGCTACCGACTTTCCAACCCGGAACATCCTTGATCTTCATTACTTGCTGCCTGTAAGGAGTTATAACTCCAATATCCTCTTCTTGCACACAGTCATTCGCTGTTAACCACGGCGGATTGTTACCTTCCCTCTCATTGCATCCTTGGATCCCATAGAAAACCATTGGGAATTTTAATGAGGTAAGAACAGAGTCCGTGTCTTCTTTGGAAGCTACCAGTTCTCCATCACAGAACAGCTTCGACGGGAGATCAAGAGTCTCAGGGTGGCATCTGTACTTCTTGACTAGCTTTGTCACATAATTCTCATCCTCTTCGCAGCCAGACAATCGTTCCAAGTAAGATTTCCCCAAGCCGAGTGACTCAGCATCTCTGGAGTATATAACCGGACCCAACTCCCTTGGACCTCCAGCAAGCACGACCACAGTTTCTGACAAGCAGAGGATTGATATAGCAGCAATCATGTTTTCTGGCTCTGAAGCTTGAGCAGCCTCATCTAAGTGAGCAGGGTTAACACCTTCTGTTGACACAACGAGTTTGTAACGAGTCAAAGCTTTGAGAGGAGGGCACTTGAAAATGAGCTCGTCAAAGAAGCAAAAGCGGATAATCTCAGGCTTGCTTTCTCCATATGCACGAGTAGCAGCATTCAGCCTGAAAATATCATGGTCCTTGATGCGAACTCCCTCCAGAGAAAGGCGCTTCTCTAAAATGTGATGAGCTGCACTATTAGAAGGAGCACAGACAAGAATCTGAGCATTTCTCTGAGTTGCATAGAGTTGAACTATGGCCTCCACCAATGTCATGGTTTTCCCAGTACCAGAAGGTCCATGGATCACATATGGTGGTGCTCCTTTGCAGGCAAGGATCTGAGCATTAAGAGCTGGTGAAATGGGCACGATGCGCTTTGTCTCTATCATCCTTTTCCCGGAGTTAAAGGATGGAAAAAGGAACTTTGGATCTAACTTGTCTGCAGCATCAGCAGCCTGATACAGCCTCCTAGTGTCGATTCGGTTGTATGTGAACCTCACATTGTTAACACTCCCGGTTGTGTGGCGTAGGTGAAACCCAGAGGCAAACTTCAAATACACTTCATCCGCCCCTAGTCGGTGTACAAAGCCCTGTGAAAAAAACAGTTTTCAATTTTTTTTAATATTCACCAGAGGAGACATGGTGAAACATACTTGCAGTTATGAGGGTGAAAGTGATCTGAAATGAGGAAAAGGTAAATCAAGAACAAAACCTGATAAGCTTGGTCAGTAGGTTCAAGCATCCTGTCTTCCAAAGTAAAAGCTTCATAGAAGCCCTGTATCTCTCCAATGTTTGTTGAATCTTCCGACGGTGGTTTCAAGATTGAAAGCGTGAACGAATCCTTAGGGTTTGAAGAATGGATTTTGGGCCACAGATCAACAGGCTCATCCGAATTGTTCTTGATGGTGAAGGAATCATAAGAAGTCTATCCAGCTGTTACAGGTTGAGGCTTTTGGTTCTTAAAGGGGAAAGGAGCAGAGATGACATTGAAGCAACCTGCAGATCCATCGTTCTGGTAATCTATAAAACCAATCTCTCCCTTGTCCCCAGTCACTGAATATACTTCATCCGACTTGTCTCCAGCCAATCTGAGAAACACAGTTTTCTTCATAGTCAGCATGAGGAACACAAGAGGCAGAAAGCACACAAAATACCAAGTCAAAATCACTTACCTATTCTCTGAAGTTCCTGACCCCTTCCTACCCCAAGACCAACAAAATCCAGAAGCTGAAGCATCTTTCGGTGCGTTCGCTGGAGATTCCTTGGGGCTCAAGGGTTTTTATTGGCCTGTCCAGATCTCAAAACTAGCTCTCCTTCTACGTGCTCAGTGACCTTTGATAGACAATAGAGAGAAAGATTTTGGCACTGGAAAAGGTAGAGATGCCAATTCTTGCACTTTTCCAACAACTGAGCTGTCTCAGCATCAGGTTCTTCTTTAGATGCATGAGCAATATTGAAAGTAGTTCGGAACACTACCGGTTCCGGTTCCACAAGGCCTTCAACAGTAAGTTCCCTCCTCGGATTAGATTTCCACCTCACTTTGGTACCATCGAAGGCTTTATATCTAGCCGGGGGTATGGTGAAGAATAACCAGTCGTCTGCGGTATCTGTTGTGCTGAAGATGTCCTGTTGATCGTAAGGGAGTGTTGAGAAGATTCTTCCGGGAGAGAGATTTGGCACTCCAACCTGACGACCTCTGCATCTGTTGTATAAGCAAATGCAACAGCATCGGTCTCTCTCTGCAGAATCTGAAAATCCACCGAGATAGTGGAATGAAGCAGATGTATCAACGGATGCCATAGCCGCATGACTAAGGGAGCAGTAGCCATCAACACCGTCTAAGGCTGTCAAAATGCACCCTATATGAGCAAACCGTTCTCTGAAACGTGTGCTCGACCGGAGAAGAGCCGGAGTTCGCACGGCACGGCGACGTTGACGAGTAGTACGACGTCTTCCGGTTCCTGTAGAAGGTGAAGTTGAAAGAAATCAAAACTCTGAGGACCAAATCAGCAAACCCTAGAAAGGGCAAAAAGAACATCGGGCCCGAAAAAAGAAACGTACCGAAACACAAAGGCCCAAAAAAAACCCTAAAAATGGATTCCAAAACCTTCTAATTGCCCTAAAAATGGATTCCTAATTTCCGCCATGCGAATCCAAGCCCCGAAAACGCCCTAAAAAAGCCTAAGGCCCAAAGAAATCAGAGAAGAGAAGGGAGTTGCCGGATTCGGATTCGGATTCGGATTCGGAACCGCATTATTCTCCATTATCGCGAGGCAGTTTCGGAAATTGAGAGCGAGAGCGAAAGAAATGAGAGCGAGAGCGAGAGAAGTTGTTCCAGAGAGGAAAGTTGTTTCTGGTTCTTGAGAGCGTGGAAAGAGAAGGATTGATAAGTGGAGGGGTTATATAGAGTTGGTCGTTTTATTTCAAGAGGAAGAGCATTCAAACGTTTTCTTTCAGTTGGTGGTGCTTTACATTTCTGTAAGTACAAATCTGTTAAGTGCTAATGATTACTGGCCAACTGATTTCTTACAATCACTGTTATGCAGCTTCTTTTGGATTATCTTCGCTTTTCTGCCTCAAGCTATACTACTGTAGGCTGAGATTTGTCTTTTGCATTGTTCTCATCTCTTAATAGCTTCCGCCTTTAATCTGAGACAGAAAGTTTGGTGTTTTAACCGTAGAAGCATACGCTTGCTTGAGGATTAAATGTTTCTTTTCATGATATTATTCACTCTGCCGATTCCATGGCTTGTCGAATTACTGATTTGTGTTCCATGGCATTTATGTGGTTGAAGGCTTGAAGCTTAACAATTTGAGATCTAACGGATATAGAGTTTGTAAACGGATACGTAGGAACTTACAACCCCTTTAGCTCCTTTTGTTAAATTGCGATTAAGAAAGCAAGCTAGTTGCATTGACAGTAGTTTGTTAGTCATTAGTGGTATATGCTCCTGTCATCTAGCTTTTATCATAATATTCTGCAATGGTTTTCTACCAAACAAGTAAAACTGGTTTCGTATTAATTGCTATGTTTTATTGAAATTAAGCATTACTACTGTATGCTGAGATTAGTGTTTTTGCATTGTTCTCATCTGTTAATTGCTTTCACCTTTAATTTGAGACAGAAAGTTGAATCCTTTTCCACGGAGATTTTTAAGGCTGGTGCAAGCGGTGATTGACTCTCTTGTTCGTTTGTGCAAAGAGTACTCCCCAGCAGTGAATCAGTTCATAAATGAAATCAAGACTAATGAAAATGAAGGAATAGCTAGAATGGAGGAAGGCAACACGGTGTGTAGTTTGGTAAGCTTAATCACGCTGGGAGTTAAATCGCTGAGTGAATTGGGTATGCTTGCTGCAAGAGATGGTGGCAGTCTTGTGACCATTCTTAATACATCATGCAAGGGTGTGATTACATTGCTTCAGATAGACAAGCAGATGGTCTCTGAGATAGATTTAGGAGAAATCATTTTAAAGCTAATATCACTGACCAAGGAGTCTCTGAGATTTGCTGCTGAGGCTTGGTCTTCTTGCTCGGTGAAGGAAAACGTATCTGCAACGGAAGCTAGAAGGGTCTTTCTTCCTGTGAAATTTTATCTTATCAATGCTGTTAAAGTTGTGGCGCTGTTTCCAAGCCAGGCGTCTTTGGTGCTTAAAGAAATAGCACTCTGCGTCTTGATGATCTCTGCTTTCAAAGTTTTGTTGAGCCAACAAACCCATGTCAGATCCGCCGGTGAAGTTATGACTAATCTTCTAGAGAAAACAACGGTAGATCTTCTAATTGCACTGTTGAACTCAGGTGAAACAACACGAGAATTCAGGCTCACACTTCTTGATTCGTTGTTCTTAGATGCCCATTGTTTCTCAAACCAAATTAGTAAGAAACAGGGCAATGATTCTCAGGCAAAAACAACATTGGTGGATATTCTTGTCTTTATCTGTTGAATCTGCGACAAGTGCCAGAGTTTTGCTCCTGGCCCGAGTTGTATTGTTTCAGCCTGTCACGAGGTATTCTTCTGAGCTTGGAGAGGATGCCAAGTGTGCAATCACCACAAAGCTGCAATGGCTTCTCGACGTATTAACAGACGCAGAGGTTTACTCTTCAGTCCTTTCCTCTCAGCTTCCAGTGGCAGATGGTTCTGGGAGTCGATGTTTTCAGCTCTGATTCTATCTCTCAAAACCCTTATGATTAACCTGTCTTCATCTCTGATTTGCAACACTATTGGTTTCTTTTGTTCTTGTTTGTGAAAAAAGCTGACCATGGCCATTTTAAACTGTTTCTTTTGTTAAACAGTTTCAGAAAGCAAGTCCGGTATGCTCGTCGGATCTCCAATACGGGTCCAAGCGCCATGGCCATTTTACTTACCGTTTCGGGTGCCTTTGTTTGGGGCATGTATCAAGTCGGTCAGGGCAACAAAATCCGCAGGTAAGAACGAGATTCAATACCTCACTGAAATCAAGTTCTGTCTCTNCTCCTTTAAAGATAGAGTGTGATGACCAGAATAAATACAAAAAAAAAGATAAACTTTGGTTAGTAATTGTTGAAACTTGTGGAAGTATATTTTAATCAGAGAAGGTGGTGAAACTTTTAGCTTGGTGTTGTTAGGAATTCTCAAAAGCCCTTTCTTTTTGGAGATCAAAGTTGAATGTACAAACCATTGATTTTGAATCTTGTGGTCATGTCTCTCTGGAAATTGATCATCTTTTTGGCTGCATAATTGTTTCAAGTTGTCTGTTATCTGGTTCGGGCGTTGGTGTTAAAGTGTAGAAGCATACGCTTGCTTGAGGATTAAATGTTTCTTTTCATGATATTATCCACTCTGCCTGATGAATGCTGAGTCCATGGCTTGTCGAATTACTGATTTGTGTCCCATGGCATTTATGGTTGAAGCTTAATAATTTGAGATCTTGTCTCTCTCTAACGGATATAGAGTTTGTAAACGGATACGTAGGAACTTACAACCCCTTTAGCTCCTATTGTTAAACTGCGATTAAGAAAGCAAGCTAGTTGCAAGTTGACAGTAGTTTGTTTGTCATTAGTGGTATATGCTTCGGTCATCTAGCTTCGTATTGATTGCTATGGACTTCCTTAACTTCTCATCAGAAACTTTCAGTTTCCTCGGGATTTCATTAATAGGTATCAAGATTGAAAGTTATTAATAAGATTTGCTTTGATGTGTAGAGCGTTGAAAGAAGGGAAATATGCTTCTCGTAGAGCAATACTTCCCATTCTTCAAGCAGAAAGGTAAACGCTGTCCTCTCAAAGAAGTCTTTGTTCCTGCAATCTTCAGACATTAGTAATCTTGTTTCAACTCAGGCTCGCATTCCTTGTGTTTTAATAGGTTTGTGTCTGAGTAGGAAAAGTATTTGGATTACGAGGCTGATGGGATGAAGGATGTTCCGGGATGGAAAGTTGGTGAGAATGTGTACAATTCTGGTCGTTGGATGCCACCGGCGACTGGGGAACTCCGTCCTGATGTCTGGTGATCTCTTCTTAGTTTCATATGATGATGATGATTACTGTCAAAAATATCTTATCTCTGTCTCTCTCTTACAGAAGTGGGCAAGCCAACATGATTACTGTTACCTCCAAGCTCTCTCTCCTTCCTCCATTCTTCTCTGTCGTTAACTCTTCTTCTTCTGCTTCCCGTTCGAAAGGTGCTCAATTTTGTTTTTTTCTGCTACGTTCTTTCTATCTTGCACTCTGTTCACACAAAAGGGGGATTCGTTACTTCAATAAATTGAAAAGTTTGGTTATGTTGTTGAATGCTTCGATGGCTGCCACTATTGAGGCTGAAGATAGAATTGTGTGTGAGATTATTAAGTCTATGTCTGTTTATGTACACACAGCATCGATCTTTGTCTTAATTTCTTAAATTGAATCTGTTTTTCTTTCTTCTGAAACCTGCATGAAGTTTTCTTTTTTCCTTCTCTTCTGGTCTTCAATTGCAGATATGAATACAGAGCCAAAAAATAAAGTGAAACTAAGAGAAGACTGGAGAGAAAAGTCCAAACCTATACCACCCGGAGGCACTTATCCAGCCAAAGATCATTGCAGGTTCTCTCTTTCTCTCTCTGTTTTTTTTTTTTTTTTTTTTTTTTTTTTTTTTTTTTTTTTTCCCCCCNTCCTGTCTGGTTCTTATCAAAACTCTTGGTGCTTTAACGTAATGGATTTACAGTCAATGCGGGTTATGTGACACCTACTACATAGCCCATGTGAAGGATGCATGTGCATTTCTTGGAGATGGAATGTCAAGGATTGAGGTAATGTCCATATGGCATTGAAATGGACAAGATTTAATTCATGGGGTTAAGATTATTTATTTTTGTTAAAACTTAAGCTTTTGTGCAGAAGTTGGAACCTGTTGTGCATGGTAGAGGAAGGAAAGCAGATTCCTTAGAGGATACATATTTTGGGGTGTATCAAGAGCAGCTCTATGCCAAAAAAGTTTGAATTTAAAGGACACCTGAAGAAGTTTTGGCGGCAAGAGGTGTCAAACCAACTCTGTCTCCAGATCTGAATACTCTTGAATTGGTCGAGGTTATTTGAAGACCCTTCCTTCTTTCTTGTATGTGTTTTCTATCGCTGAGTCCATTTCGATTTTCGAATAAATTAATAGTTGCGTTGTAACAGACTTCCGGAGTGAAACGTCTTCTTTTTTTGCGGTGTGGGTTGCCAAGTGCAAGGTATGTGGTCTCTCTGACATGTTTTTTTGGATTATATTCTCAAGTTCCTCCATACCATGACTCATTGTGTTGTAATGCAGAGTGATTTCTTATACTGCAGCGTTGAGATCAGTGGAGCAGCATCTGAATCTTGAAAAGCTCTATGTACTAGGCACTAACTGCGGTAATTTACTCATCCTGTCTTTGATTTGTTCATACCTTGACTTCGAAGTCTCATATGCATAAGTCCGGAAATGCTTATCTGTGAATCAAATAGTGGACAATGGAAAACGGGAAGGACTTGACAAGTTTCTAAAAGCGGCTAGTAAGGAGCCCGAGACTGTTCTTCATTAGATCCAGGAGGATTTAAAGAAAGATGGGGAGCAAATAGCATTGCTCAAGAAAGATAAAGGTACAGCCATAAATGACCTTAAGGAATCAGAGCGGAAATCCAAGCTGAGAAAGTCGCATATTTTTATCGAAGTTTACATGTGTGGATAAATTTTTTTGTATTAACGCAAAACCAAAAGTTGGACTCGCTTAAGATTGGTACAAAGAAACTTGTCTTCTTCTTTTCATATCTTCAACAATCACAACTTTATATCTGGGGACTTAGATCCCGAACCCAATGAAACTTGTCTTCTTTTCACCCCTAATACATGTTTCATATAACATCTCATATACTAGTGAGAGGATTAACCTCTTAAACTCTCAAAATCAGTAGACATGACAAATAGCTCTCACTGCCGAACGCAGCATCTAACCTGTGGAATCAGCAACGAGGGTATGTCATAAAAGTGTAATGCTTGTAGTTCTGAGAAACACGGGTAATTGTCAGATTTGACAACAGCAGCAACAGATGTTGTGTCAGCGACTTGATTGCACCCTCGGATCTTTCATGGCAAAACACACAAAATACCAAGTCAGAAATAGCTGACAAACATTACTCATTGGCAAAATCACAACGCATTCGCAAAATCACTTACTTGGGGTGAGACAAAAAAACGTTGAGTCGAATCTTCATAACCGGTTCAAACATCATGCTCGTGGAGTGCTTGTGCTTGTGTTTCTTTAGGGCTGTTCCTGTCACCTCCATAACCCAAGAAGAAGAGGGTTGAGATCCCGATCCAGAGGCTGAAGCTGAAGCAGAAGAATTATCCTTAGGTGCAGATTCCCTTGGGTGGTTCAGAGTCTGATGGTGGAGGAGGAGGGTTTTTATTGGCTGGAGCAGAGATCACAAGTGGCTCTTCTTTTACTACCCCATCGGACCTTGCTAGACAATACAGAGAGAATTGATTGCACTCGAAGACAATAAAGTTTTGGTGCAATTTATGTGCAATTAAGATCAAGCTTGTTGTTGATGTTGTTTCTTTTGAATAAAAGTCATATTCTATTGTTTTGTTTCCCTTTCTGTTTGTATATTTCTCGATTTCAACCAAATAATGTGTGCAATATGGTTGAAAATCTTTGTCTTAGTTTTATATTTTCTATTTTCAACCAAACAATATCTAAAATAGGGTCGAAGTTCAAAAAGTTAAAACCTTTTTAGTATCTAATTTAATCGTTTAATATTCATCATATTAAATCCTAATTCCTAAACCTTTTGAATAAATTTTCTGCAAACTTATGAAGGAATTTATTTGGGTTTTCAATGTGAGAACCGAATATAAAAATCGAGCGGCTTGTAAAGCCCAATTAGATCCAACGGGCCTTTAAAATTACTCAATATTATAGGCCGGAGATATTTCCAATAGCCGAAATGTAAAGAGCGGGAAGCTAATTAAGAAGTCGGAGCCATTCTTTCTTTTCTCACACTGAAAAACCAAAAACAAAATTCCAGAGAGAGAGAGAAAGAGAGTGAAGGAGAGGGAGAGAGATGGAGAACAATGCGATGAGGATACTAGAAGAGATCAAATCTTCTGATGTAAGTTTCTCTTCGTCTCCAGCTTTGATTGATTTTCTAGGTTTCTGTAAAATTTCCCAGCTTAAATCTTCTGATTGCTTCGTACCTTTTCTATTGCTGGAGAATTTTCAATCGCTTCCGGTGGTAAATTATACCGAAACTCTCTCTTTTCAATCAAGAACAAATCGCCTCCGTTTGTGCATCTTTCCGATTCATTTTTTAGATTAACAAAAATCCGACTTCTTCCGATTTGATTGGGGTTTCTCATGAATTTTCCGTTCGATTAAGTATTTGTACGATTTCTCTTCATTTAATTTCCCCCAGCTTAAATCTGTGATTGGCTTAATCAATTTTTATCTTCTCATATATAATATTCACTCGAGACTGTACAAATTTGCAAATTTCATTATCTCATAGGTCTAACGAGCTTTCCCCTTCTTCATTCCAGCTTATCGAGAACCGAGTTCAACTGCTCACACGGCTCGCTCAGTTAGATATAGAAGAGACTTGTGATGTGCCCTCTTTTGTGGACAGCCTAACAGTATCCATTCCTTACATACTTTTATGCTCTCTTCTATGCTAAGTTGCAATTGCTGTCAAACTTTGTTTAGATATCCACTCTATATGCGTGCCGTTGTTGGTTTCTGGGGAAATACCGTGAGAATAGAGATTTTAGGATACTGGTGTGAACAGTTCAGAGATAGAGTCATACTGTTTCATCCATTTGCTTGTTTACTACTATGCTTCACTTAAATTAAGATAGTTAGGCATGCTTTAAGTGGTCTCTTCTGGCAAGTTTCAAGTATTCCTTGACTGCAGTATTAGACACTCTGGGAAGACTTCACATGTCTTGACGTTTCCCAGTGTTTGTTGAACAAGGCAATTCTGCCTGTGGCTTCAAAATACCTTGCTTTAGACCGGCCTGACTGCTCTCAATACTTTCTTGCTTTTGGTATTAAGGTACAATAATTTCAGTCTTGCTGCTTATTGTTGAATTGAATCTCAGCTGAGGAGAGAGAGTGTTGTTGTATTATCTTCTGTTTCTTCACTTCTTGTAGGTAAGCCAATGGTGTGCAAAACATTTAAACATGTCTGTAATGTCCATGGAGGAGTCTCAAGAGGAAGAGCATTCAAACATTTTCTTTCAGGTTTAGTGATGTTTGACGTTTCTGTAAACTGTAAGTTTTAATCTGTTAGAGCTAACGATTACTGGCCAACTGAGTTTTTCAATCAACGTACGTGATGCAGCTTCTTTTGGATTACCTTCGCTTTTCTGCCTCAAGCTATACTGCTATTGGAAAAATATGTTTCATGAGTGATGAGGCCTCAGCTGTTACAGTTCATAAGTTTGTTTCAGAGCAGCTGAATTTGACAACGGAGGTGATTTTGAATGCCAAGGTAAGGTACCTTTGGAAATCATCTTAATCTTTCACCAGTAGCTATTTGTACTGAACCATACTGTCATAAAACTGGTTATTTAACATATGTTTTATTGAAACTAAGCATTATTACTGTATGCTGAGATTTGTGTTTTTGCATTGTTTTCATCTGATAATAGCTTTCACCTTTAATTTGAGACAGAAAGTTGAATCCTTTTCCACGGAGATTTTTAAGGCTGTGCAAGCGGTGATTGACTCTGTTGTTCGTCTGTGCAAAGAGTACTCCCCAGCAGTGAATCAGTGGATAAATGAAATCAAGACTAATGGAAATGAAGGAATAGCTAGAATGGAGGAAGGCAACACTGTGTGTAATTTGGTAGGCTTAATTACGCTGGGAGTTAAATCTCTGAGTGAATTGGGTATGCTTGCTGCAAGAGATGGTGGCAATCTTGTGACCATTCTGAACACATCATGGAAGGGTGTGATTACATTGCTTCAGATAGACAAGCAGATGGTCTCTGAGGTAGATATTGGAGAAATCATTGTAAAGCTAATATCACTGATCAAGGAGTCTCTGAGATTTGCTGCTGAGGCTTGGTCTTGCTCGGGGAAGGAAAACGTATCTGCAACAGAAGCTAGAAGGGTCTTTCTTCCTGTGAAATTTTATCTTATCAATGCTGTTAAAGTTGTGGCGCTGTTTCCAAGCCAGTCGTCTTTGGTGCTTAAAGAAATAGCACTCTGCGTCTTGATGATCTCTGCTTTCAAAGTTTTACTGAGCCAACAAACCCATGTCAAATCCGCCGGTGAAGTTATGACTAATCTTCTAGAGAAAACAACGGTAGATCTTCTAATTGCACTGTTGAACTCAGGTGAAACGTCACGAGAATGCAGGCTCACACTTCTTGATTCGCTGTTCGTAGATGCACAATGTTTCTCAAACCAAATTAGTAAGAAACAGAGCCATGATTCTCAGGCAAAAACAACAATGCTGGATATCTTGTCTTTATCTGTTGAATCTGCGACAAGTGCAAGAGTTTTGCTCCTCGCTCGAGTTGTATTGTTTCAGTCTGTCATGAGGTATTCTTCTGAGCTTGAAGAAGATGCAAAGTTTGCAATCACCGGAAAGCTGCAATGGCTTCTCGACGTATTAATAGACACAGAGGTTTATTCTTCAGTCCTTTCCTCTCAGCTTCCAATGGCAGATGGTTCTGGGAAGACAATAATCTGGGAATCGATGTTTTCAGCTCTGATTCTATCACTCAAAACCCTTATGATTAACCTGTCTTCATCTCCTGCCTGGGAAGAGCTTGAAACATTCATACTTCAAAGTCTCTTGCATCCGCATTTCTTATGTTGGCAGATAATTATGGAACTTTGGTGCTTCTGGGTGCGTCACGCCACTGAAGATTTGGTGGCTGATATGATTGACAAACTTTGTACACTCATGATGTCAATGCCATCATCAGAAACGTCGCTTTGTCCTGATTCTGTTCTCAGAAGAACTACGAAGTCCGTCTGCTTTCTTCTTACTCACAACCCCAAATCTTTAACAGCTCGAGTTTACAAAAACATTTCCACTGAGAGCAGATCTGACTCTGCACCAGATGCATATCTAGCCTTGCTGTTAGAGGGCTTTCCTCTGAATTTTCTTACGGACAGAATCAAAAACAACGCTAAGAAACTGATCATTGCAGATTTCCACCACTTCATTGAGAATTTCAATGAG
>OVBJ01003012.1:0-14191 GCA_900406535.1 Noccaea bulbosa
TTTTATAATTAAAATTAAGATTTAATGATATAGTAGACTTACTCGGTAGACTCCACACGATTTTATAGATTTTAACCTAAATATCTTTGCTTATCAATAAATGATTTATTTGTATGCATTCATATTTTTGGTAGATGATAATGTCTATGTTTTAATTATTCAAATAGGTTTTGTTGTCAAATTATTTTTTATTTAATTGTTAATTAAAATTTAAGATATTGTTAATAGGTAGATCTCCAAGTTTGTCTATTAGGTAGATCTAACTGGTAGACCTCATCGTCCGGAGGTTAAAAACGTAATCGAGTTATGCGTTTTTTTGTTTGTTCATAAGAGGGTGTGGAGTCCGATTACTGTACAAGAGGTTAATTTTGCAATTGTTTCATGTTGTGGTCTAGTCCTCTAGAAAAAACAATGTTGTGGTATATTTTTGGCAATTCCCCAGTGTAAGCCCTTTTTTTTTTTTTTTTAAACATTTTAGTTAAAGCAGTTTGATATTCTGATTGCCAAAGGTTTAAATTGCTTATGTTCTTCTCGAAACATTTCTTTCAGTTATCGTCGTAACATTTTATGTTTCAGTTCGGAGAGTAAAAGGTTTAAAATGTGTTTCGAGCTTTAATAACATAAAATTTTAGAACTTTTTCATTTACATTCTAATTGCCAAGACTCAGAACGCAATTAGCAAAAAAAAAAAAAAAAAAAAAAAAAAAAAAAAAAAAAATAAAATCTCAGAATGGTTTAACTAATGCAAAGGAAATCTTCAGAAATGAGAAATCGCTGAATGATACGACCAGAGTTCTATTGAGTAAATTGTGATTTTGATGTAAGCATGAAACCACATACATACCAGATTGGCGCATATGAGGTTACATAATATAAGGAAAAATAATTGTATGTCAAAGCTAAGAAAAAAGCATTTATTTGGGCAATGAAAATATTCTGCAGTGTTTTGGTTACAAAAAATGTCATGCAAATATGCAATGCAAAAAAGAAATAGAAATTATTGTATTTAAATTCATCTTACCACGCATTCTACAAATAATCAGTCAAATGTTTATACGATTCATAAACACAATCACCATAACTTGGATATGTAATAATGATTGCACTGGTATTTTTGAAATCACACGCCTCTTCGGTGCGGTCGTAAATATGATAATAAGCGTTCATCACAAACAAATGAGCGATGCGTGGTTCATCAGTGTTTGGGTCAAAGCAGGGTCCACCAGGGGAATCAAACAAGCAATGCGAGTTCGTAAACACTCTGATATTTAAAAAGTTAAATTTTAAATTTATCTGTGTTATTAAGTATAATTAGGCATTTGTGTATTATATATATAATATATTTAAGGATATACTTTCCTCACAATGTCATCTGTTTTCAGATTATTACTAGTCGAGGACCCGCGCGTCTGCGCGGTGGTGCGTTATGTTTTCATCGAGAATACTAAAAAATATTGATAAATAATAGATTTTAACAAATAATAGTGAAATAAACATATTTAACGCGTAAAAGAAAATTATTCAATCTGTATAATTTATTTAACCCGTAAAATAAAATTATTCAACCCGTAAAAGGATATTATTGAACCCGTAAAATGATATTATTGAACCCGCAAAAAAAATATTTAACCCGTAGAAAAAAATTATGCAATCCATAAAAAAGTATCCAACATATGTCAAAAAAATCATTCAGTGAAATAAACATATTCATCCATAAAAAAATTATTTCATCCGTAGAACTTAATCAACCTGTAAAATAAAATTATTCAACCCGTAAAAGGATATTAATGAATCCGCAAAAGAAAATTATTTAACCCGTAGGAAAATTATTCAATCCGTAAAATATTATCCAACATGTGTCAAAAAATCATTCAGTGAAACAAACATATTTAACCCATAAAATTAAATTATTCAATTCGTATAACTTATTTAACCCGTAAAATAAAATTATACAACCATAAAAAGATATTATTGAACCCGCAGGATTATTTTTGATATTACAAATATATATTTTTTAGATTTTTCGAAATTTTTTGGGTTTTTAAATATATTTCCATTTTTTTCGACCCAATCAATTAACATATTAAATTTATGATTTGACTGAACCATCGGTTTGTTTTAAGTTATTATTCTTGTATCCAAACAGTTTTATCTCCTATTCTTGTTTCCAAACAATTTTGTTCTCTTATTCTTATATCCAAACATTAGAATGTACTTCTCAATTAATATTATAAAGATTTACTTTGTTGTAATTTTTAAAAGTCTAAAAGTGATCAAAGAAAGTTAAGATATTTGATTTCGATCCATTAGAGAAAACTATTTGATGTCAAAAAAAAAAAAAAAAAAAAAAAAAAAATTTTATAAAAAAAAAAAAAAAAAAAAAAAAAAAAACTATTTAGTCATTGTAATCACTTTCCTGTTGGTAAGAAATTGGAAATTTCATTTATTGAATCTTCTAATTAATTAGATACACCCCTTAAATATATTTAGTCAATAAACAATATACTATTTATAATCTAATATATCTAAAATAAATCAATAAACTGATAATATAAAATATTTAAATAATAAATATTAACATATCAATTATTTCAAAAATAAAATGGTTTTTTTTTTTCTCGCATGTATTTTTATTATATAAAACAACAATACAATTCATAATCACCTTGTATATAGCACTTTATATAAAACTAACTTTTTTTTTTTTCTTAAGTAGTCAACTCTTTGGTGACCATTTTCTATGAAATGCATGATAAGTTTTATCCTTCAAACATGCCATCCTGGGGGCAGAATTATACTATTCGGATGGTTATGGCTCGAGAGTACTGCCTAGTGAATACGCAAAAAAAGCTTCAAAAGTAATCATAGTAGCTGAACTATATATATGGTATTCTTGAGCACAACTAAATTTGAATCTTGTTGAAACAACCAACATTTTTTTTATTTTTTTCAATCAACATTTTTTTTTTTTAACTTAAACAATTCTAGCGGAAATTATAAAAATTTTTAAATAAATAATTCTATCAATTCAACAATAATTCAGCGGAAGCAAATAACAGTAGAACAAATAAATCTAACAACTTAATGAATTCAAACAAATAAATAAATTCCTATCCTCCTCTTTCTCCGGGCCCGATTCCGCAATCACACTTTTCCTTTACCTGCAACACATTAGAATGGAGTTGCGTGAGTATTATCATAAATACTCAGTGAGACGATCATCCTGTCTACATGCCAATTACGCAATTTCTAGACCATTTTAAGTCTCTTAAATAACTACCACAATTATTTAATATTTTTCATAATTAAGTATTTCCAAAATAATTATTAAATAATTCTCCAAATTAAATATTAATTATTAATTAAATATTAATCCGAAAATAGTTAATTAAACCAATTAAATCAATTAATTCTCTTAAACCAGATTTAATCATTTAATCCCATTTACAATTGATTTAAACCAACATTCTCAATTAAAATCGGATTAGACCGATAACCAAACAGAACCAGACACCGGT
Organism: Noccaea bulbosa; assembly: GCA_900406535.1. NCBI lineage: Eukaryota > Viridiplantae > Streptophyta > Magnoliopsida > Brassicales > Brassicaceae > Noccaea > Noccaea bulbosa. Next base: position 3,519 of record OVBJ01003012.1, read on the forward strand.
GTCGACCGACACCAAACTTGGTGTCGATTATCACTGACGGCCTTGGTGTCGACCGACATCAAACTTGGTGTCGATCGACACCCGATTCTCTGATCGAGTCCGAAGGCTACGAATCAGCACCAGAAACACATAAATTTACAGCAAACAACACAAATCGAGACCTAACTCGCATAATAACTCAAGAACAACACAAAAGCCACCAATTCTCAACAAAACTCATCAAGTAATTATTAGTTTTACAATTTCCCATCTATAATTACGGACCTACAGTCACGTACTCGCCTTGATTTGGATTAAGGGAAGGAAAGAGATGAAGAACAAGCAAGTACAGCAACAATCCTCCTCAGAAATCTCTCCAAATCGCCTACAATTTCCTCTTCTCTTATCTGTAACTTTTTCTCGAAAAAATGTCTTCCATAGGCGGCTGCGCTCTCTTATGCGCGATCTCAAGGGTTTCCAACCCAAACCACAATAAACCGGACAAAATAAATCAATTCGAACTCAAAGCGAACCGATGGTGTCGATCGACACCCTCTACTAGTGTCGGTCGACACCGACTACCAAAAGTGATGGTTTGGTTTACGGATATTACAACTCTCCCCCGCTAAACTGGATTCGTCCTCGAATCCCAACACACACGTCTCTCAAAGACCAAAAACCCGAACTCGCAAGGTCACAATACTGGAATCCTCAACTGATCCCCGAGACTCTTATTCAAATCTAAGTTATACGCACGTTTCAAGACATTTTTTTCTTAACTCATTATCCAACCACTTGTATTGGAGTCACGGTGTCCAAACAAGTCTGCATCTACCCCAAACTGGGGCCACGGCCTCCCAGATGGGCCTGCCTTCGCCTATACCGAAGCCACGACACTCGGATAAGCCACTCACACTGAAGCCACGACACTCAGGTAAGTCTGCCGGAGACAAAAGTCTCCAAAATGTAATGAGTTATTCAGGACCGCATGCTCTTAGAGTAAAAATTCTAAAACGCCTATAGCAATAAGATTAAACTGACTCAACCGTCAACCTTGGGTACACAACCCGTCCACGCACCAAGATCCGTCCGACTCGATGAGACTTGATACTCGAGACCGACTGCTTGCGATGCATCGAACAACTCCGTTTACTCCGCTGAGCCATTCTAATTTTACTAAGCAACAACCTGCACACTAGCTCTAAGCCCCAAGGCTTCTCCGGAGTAGCACAAAGACACGTAGCGCTAACTCTTGCCTAACAAAGCTTCTTTATCCTGCCTCGAGCTGAAACAGCTCTACATCGATTCAACACACACTACCTAATTAACCTTGTCGGAAGAAAGGACAACCTCCAGATTGTAACATGCCAAAATTCCTTGAGCTTCTCAAAGCTCTCCTCGCACTCCTGCGAGCACACAAACGGAACATACTTGTCCGTCAGCTTGTCATTGGCTGCGACAAACCCGCAAAACCCCTTAACGAAACTCCTGTAGTACTTTGCTACACCCAGAAACCTTTGATCCCGAAAGCACTACTCGATCTAAACCCAAATCTTGATAGCCTCAAACTTGACGGATATACAGTGAACTCCCTCTGCATAACTCATGATCCAGAAAACCAACTGTCGCTGACAGAAACTGCACTTGCTCAACTTAGCATACAGCTTCTGCTCCCGCAGCCTTTCTAAACCCAAAATCTAATGAGCCTCGTGCTCCTCGAAATTCCTCGAGTTCCCGAACAACTTAGATATCCTCGATATCTTCGGACACTATTAGAATATACACTATTCCATATTTACATTATCGTATATATTGTATCATAACTGCATATTCTCTACGGAGATCCTTTGTATCACTATATATACTATGATCCTAATAACATAAGGCTCATCGAGCTCATTACAATCTTACATGGTATCAGCAGCCTAAACCTACCCACCAAGCTAGTTGCAACATACCTCTATTTCTTCTCTTTCTTCTTCTTCCTCTTTCTCTGCTTCTATTCAGATTCCTTCATAATGGCCACCACTGCTACACCAGCCACCGGATCTGGACCAGCCACTGGATGTGAACGGGTCTTTGGTATCTCTCAAATCAAAGCCTATGTCCCCATCACGCTCGACATGAACAAGCTCAACTATGACACTTGGAGATAACTCTTCGAGACACACTGCCTCACGTTTGGTGTCCTTGGCCATCTCGATGGCTCGTCTCTCCCCTCCTCTGCCACAGACAATCCCTGGAAGGAACATGACGGTCTCGTAAAAATGTGGATCTTCGGAACCATTTTTGACTCACTCCTCGACACCATCATCACCAAAAACTGCAGTGCTCGAGATCTCTGGCTCTCCCTTGACAATCTCTTCTGCGACAACAAGGAGGCACGTGCTATTCAGTACGATACGGAGCTTTGTACTCTCACTATCGGGGACATGAGCGTTCACGCCTATTGCCAAAAACTCAAAACTCTCTCCGACCTCTTGGCAAACGTCGACTCCCCTGTCTCCGATCGTTCTCTTGTCATGTACATGCTTAATGGCCTGTCCGAAAAGTATGATTACATTCTCAATGTCATTAAGCACAAAAGTCAATTTCCCTCTTTTGCTGCTGCGAGATTCATGCTCCAAATGGAAGAAGATCGCATCACCAAGCATCCAAAACGGTGCATCGAGGCATCACCCAATGCCTCATCCTCTAAAGTCCTCTACACGTCATCCTCTACACAATCTACTCCCTATCAGCCCAACCGCCCTACCGGCAGTTCTTATGGTCGTGGCAACAACAACATAAACAGAGGCCGTGGTGGTCGCTACAATCGCGGCAGAGGACGACACCAGCATAACAGCCACTACTGGCCACAACCTTGGACCTACGGGCCTCATTCGCATCTGTACTCCTACCAATACCAAGGTCATCCGCCATATCTTGCTCAGCCTATGTATCAGGTGCCTCCAACACCATTTCACCCACCTCCTCTCATCGGCAACCACGCCGCCTCAACCTCTCAAGGTATTCTTGGTCCCTACCTCACTTCATCCAGTGGTGAAGCTCACTTAGCCAATACCGCGACACCGGCGTATCTTGCCTCTGAAATCAACAATGCGTTTAGCACTATGTCAGTACAGGATCCAAGTGAGGCAAATTGGTATATGGACACATGCGCCACCAACATATCACGGCTCAACCAGGTAATCTACTTTCGGCCTTTAATAAAAGTAAGTGTCGTCCTGTCATTGTCGGTAATGGATCTTGTGCTCCAGTTTCGTGTGTAGGCACCGGTACTCTTCTTGCCCTATCTCGTCATTTTCTTCTCAATAATATTCTTGTTTGTCCCTGTATTGTCAAGAACTTATTATCAGTTCGAAAATTCTCCATTGATAACCAATGTTCCATTGAATTTGATCCCTTTGGTTTTTCTATTAAGGATCTTCACACTCGGAAAAAGCTCCTCCGATGTGATAGTAGCGGCCCTCTCTACGCTGTTACTCCGTCTGCTCGACCATCAACATCATTTCCCCTTGCATTTTCCGTCAGCACCTCGGATTGGCATCGTCGTCTTGGCCACCCGAGTCTTCAATCTCTCAAAACTATTTTATCTTCTCAATCTCTTTTTTGCAATAATAAAGACTTGGCAAACATTTGCCAAGCTTGTCAATTGGGAAACACACATGTCTTCCTTTCTTTGATTCAAACTCTACAACAGTGGTTTCAAATATTATATATTATTTCTTGATCATTTTACTCATTTTGTTTGGGTGTATCCTTTACACAGAAAAAGAGATACTTATGGGAAATACATTCACTTCTCTCAATATGTGTAGACACAATTCTATCGCAAAATTAAAGCACTTCCATGTGATAATGGCGGCGAATATAACAATCGTCAATTTCTCGATTACTTTGCTGCACAAGGAACCACTGTTCGCTTCTCGTGTCCACACACATCTCAACAAAACGGTCTAGCGGAACGGATGCTCCGAACAATCAATAATTTTGTTCGAACTCTTCTCATTCAAGCTCATATGCCTCACAGCTACTGGGCTGAAGCCTTGTTCACCGCCTCTTATCTCCTCAATATTCAACCTTCTTCTGCCATCTCCAATCAAATCCCTTTCAGCAAACTCTACAGATTACCACCTCGTTATTCTCATCTTCGTACTTTCGGGTGCCTCTGCTATCCGAATATTTCTGCCACCACGGCTCACAAACTCGAGCCACGCTCCACTCCATATGTGTTTCTTGGCTATCACACCAATCACCGTGGATACCGTTGTCTCGAGATCTCTACTCGTAAGCTCATCCTCTCTAGACATGTTATTTTCGATGAAACCCAATTTCCTTTTTCCTATCTACTAAAAACGCCTCTCTCTGAAAAATCTCTTGAGCTTTTACCACCACCTCCTCCTATCTCTGGAACAGTATACCTCTGACTCATTTTCCATCAAATGTCGATGCCTTCCCTCCTCCTCCTCCGGCGCCGCGTCATCCAATGACCAGCCGTGCTAAAAGTGGTATCACAAAACCACGAGATCCACTATGTCTCCACACTGACATAATTTCTCCTTTAATATCCTCTCACGTTTAGGCAGTAAAAGATCCCAATTGGAATCCTTAAATGTCAGATGAATACAACGCTCTTATTAAAGCCGGAACGTCGACCTTGGTGCCGCGAACGGTTGCTACTAATATTATTCGCTCCTTGTGGAATTTCAGGCACAAATTTGATGGGAATGGCAAACATAAACGCTACAAATCACGTCTCGTGGCTAACGGCAAATCTCAACAACCCGGAGTTGACTGTGACGAAACATTTAGCCTGGTCGTCAAGCCCACCACCATACGTGACTTCCTCCACGTCGCTATCAACAAAAACTGGCCCATTCGCCAACTCGACGTCAGAAACGCATTTCTCCACGGAAAGCTTGACGAAACGGTGTACATGCACCAACCACCAGGTTTTGTTGACCCGGCCAAACCAGACCATGTCTGTCTTCTCAAACGATCCCTCTATGGTTTAAAACAAGCCCCTCGAGCCTGGAACAAACGGTTTGCCGATCATGCTTGCACTATAGGCTTCAAACAGAGAATCTCGGATCCCTCTCTGTTCATTCTCTGCCACGGCAAAGACATTGCCTACCTACTTCTATATGTGGATGACATCGCCCTTACAGCCTCCTCTCCTCAACTCCTCAATCGAATCATCACGGCGTTAGCATCTGAGTTCGAAATGAGCGACTCCGACATGCTCCATTACTTCCTTGGCATCTTTTACAAACGGGATAACGATGGTCTTCTCCTTCAGCAGCAAAACTATGCCACATACATCCTCCATCGTGCTGGAATGACCGATTGCAATCCGTGCCTCACACCGTGTGACACAAAATCCAAAATCTCCGCCGATGGTAGTCCACAAATGTCTGATCCCACACTGTACCGTAGCCTCACCGGAGCTCTTCAATATCTCACATTCACGCGCCCTGACATTGCCTACGCAGTCCAGAAAATATGCCTATTCATGCATGATCCTCGTGAAAGTCATTTCAACGCTCTGAAACAAATTCTACGGTACCTGAAAGGCACTCTATCACAAGGTCTATGGATGTTTCGCTCAGCTTCCTCCGAACTAGTTGCCTACTCTGACGCTGATTGGGCTGGCTATCCCACCACGCGTCGCTCCACCTCTGGCTACTGCATTTCTCTCAGCCCAAATCTACTCTCATGGTCCTCTAAGTGCCAAGTCACAATCTATCGATCAAGCACTGAAGCAGAATACCGTGGAGTAGCAAATGCTGTCTCCGAAACCACTTGGATATGCACTCTTCTGCTCGAGATGAAGATTCCACTACCTCGCGCCACAATTGTCTTATGCGACAATGTTTCCGCCATTTACATGACCTCTAATCCTGTGCAACACCAACGCACAAAACACATCGAGATCGACATTCACTTCGTCTGTGAGAAGGTAGCCATCGGCCAAGTCAAAGTCTTACATGTACCCTCGGCTCGACAGTTTGCTGATATCTTCACCAAAGGACTCCCCACACCTCTGTTTCTTGATTTTTGATCCAGTCTCAACGTCCGATGACATCGACGCTGCAACTGCGGGGGAGTATTAGAATATACAGTATTCCATATTTACATTATCGTATATATTGTATAATAACTGCATATTCTCTACGGAGATCCTTTGTATCACTATATATACTATGATTCTAATAACATAATGCTCATCGAGCTCATTACAATCTTACATTCACCACTGGACCCCGAAACGATCGTCGCCAAAAGCCTCGCAACTTGTTATAACAACTGCTCAGCTTGCAAAGTCGAGACACCAAACTCCTGAAAATTGGTTTTACTCTCCGAAAAGCCAACCTCCCTCTAGCCCGCTCGGACAACACTCTGACTCTAAAGCAATTCGGGTGAACTCGATAATTCTCTAACCAGTTCATCCCCAAAAGACGTCATACAGTTCCACTGGACTGATGATCAAAACTACTGGCATCGACTGCCCCGCACTCCGAACATTAACTGCTGTAACACGGCCGTAAGCGGCCAGGAATTCTCAACTAGCCAGCTTAGCTAAACCCGAATGCTCAGCAGCACTGATCCGGATGCCGCTACACTTGGCGCGTTCCAAGGTAAAGAAACACTTAAATGCTCCCAAGTCAAACAACATTGAGACTCAACACCACCCACTAACCACGTTCTTACACAACTACGAGTGTTTAGAACCTTAAACTCTATCACAGGTAGAATAACGCACAACTACCACAACAATGATCACTAATGAACTTTACGAAGCCCGAGTCAAATACCTACATGTGATCCGCCCAGACTGACTAGCCGGACCAACCCCCACCAAAGCCTACACTCGCGGTGTCGCTCCAAACTGAGCCACTGGCTAAACCGCTGCTACCGCCATCACAACCACACAAGATGCGACGTGTTCCCACAACACCACAACCACGACGACCACTATAGCCGCCTCTAGAACCTCTGCACTGAGTCCTGATGCTTAACAAAGGTCCTTGCAAGAACGTCTACACAAAACCCGCTCGTCCTCAAAGACAAGTCTCGTATGGACCACGAGTTTGCTGAACTCCACGTCATATTCCCGCGATGAACTCTCTCTCTGAGACAGTGTCATAAACCTCAACGGAAAGGCAATCTCGCGCCTTCTAATGGAAAATACTTGGCGTTAAACTCCAGTAGAAATCCGCCTCAAGTCTACACTGCCCTCCGAGCCTCAAAAGCTGTCCACCACAAACGTGCATCACCACCAAGATAATGCACCGCTAACTCCACCTGATACCCCTCAGGATATCTGATAGACCGGAAAAACTGCTCCAGTCTCAACCGCCACTCATCGGCCCCCTCAGGAAAAACTCTACCCTCAACGAAAGGCGTAGAAAACCTCTGCATCTGCCCCATCATCCCTAGATAAGGTAGACGCCCAACAGCCGCAGCCCCCGACTGCTCAACAACTGCAGCACCATGCTGCGCCCCGGCCACCGGAGGTACACCCGGAGTCTGCTCTGAAACCGCTGATGGAAAACGTACCAACAACTGCGTCAGTAAAGACCACAACAAGGTCATCACGACCCTGAGCTGGAGCCGTACCCCCACTCGGGCTATCCCAACTCCGGTGCCTCTACCGGTACCCAAACTGTCCTCACTCGCCACACTCACTCAATGAGTCACTGACGTAGACGCGAACTAAGCATCGCACTCGCTTCCGACTCAGCCGCTTCTCCACGATCACGACCCCGGCCTCCATGGCCCGCAACTTGGATACCCCGGACAAACTTCCTGCCACCACGGGCACCAACACTACCACGACATCTAACGTCGCAACCTCTAGTACATGCATTCATCTCACTGTTCCCCAAAGAATAGTAGACAAACAAACTAGAAACACAAACCAAAAACACAAAACACATAACTCACCACGGAATCTCTTTGAAGCCCGAAGAGGATGATACTAAACTACAACCTATTACGTCCTAAAACCGCTAGGCTCTGATACAAAAATGAAACAAGCAACATTTTTTTTTTTTAAAAACTTAAACAATTCTAACAAAAGTCTTCAAATAGATTAAATAAATGAATAAATTAAATCAAACAATATTCAGCACAAGCAAATAAATAAATCAAATAATTCTAACAAGTTAAATGAATTCAAATTGCAGAACAATAAATCCTATCATCCTCTCCTTCAGACTCGATTCCGCGATCACACTTTTTCTTTACCTGCATCACATGGTAAAAAGAGATGCATGAGTATTATCATAAATACTCAGTGAGACGTTCATCCTATCTACATGCCATTTACACAATTTCTAGACCATTTTAAGTCTTTTAAAGAATTATCACAATTAATAAATATTTTTACCTTATTTGAACATCTCTAAATAATTATTAAATAATTCTTAAAATTAAATAATAATATTAATTAATTATTAATCTGAAAATAATTGATTAAACCAAACCAATTAACCATTTAAATCAATTAAATCCATTAAACCGGATTAAACTATGAAATTCAATTAAAATTGAATCTATACTATTAAAACTGAAGCACAAAGGGTATTCCAGTCAGAAAAATTATGAAGGAAAAATGAGTAATTTACCAAAAAACCAATCAGTTAACAAAGAAAGAGTGTTTGGAAACAGGTTTAACTAGGGAGTTTTTTGGAAGAAAATTTCGAGAAATTATGAGTCAATTCAGTGGAGTCCGAGTTGACCCGACCCGGATCCATTTTAAAATGCGCGGATCTGGAACCACTTATATCCAACCGGAAACAATCAGAGCTTACGGTTCAGAGGTAAACCAGACGAGAAACTGATATTCCAAAACAATAAAATCAATCATATTTCAGAAAAGGAAACTATTTAATTGGCCTTGAAGATTACTTCATAACAGACGGAATCTAATAACTCGCAAGATATAACTAAAATACAAACAAGGAAATACTACAATTTAATTTCGAAATCTGTTTGATCCCTAAAAATATGCTACTTCAAAATTCGAAATCACTCACAACAAGAAATTCGGTAAGATGTATCTTCCGATATCACAAATGGAATAGTTGAGATTACAAAATGTGTAATCATAGCTCATCCAATATATTTCGAATTAAATGCTTCTAAACCTAATGAACAATACTTTCAACACTATAAATACATGTTAAACTTTAGACATATGAGTACATACCTCGATATTTTCCAAGCAATAGAAAACAAAGTAGCATCATTATTAACGCTCTTCTCTTTGCAGGAACGTGAACCCCTTGCACATATGAAAGCAATACACATTTTCAGGAAACGAGAGACCGGAGATGATTCTAGCAGATGCAATCGTGAGATTACGTTTTACGTTTTTTGCTTTATATGATTACCTCTTAGTCTTTTGTGGCTGGGTTCAATTGAATACAGGGGGTTTGACCGTACATGCTTCATGTTTTCCTTTTTGGGGAAGATTTGGTGAACAAGTTCTTCAAGCCTGCCAAGAAGCAGGTGAAGTAGTTGATATCTTTTGAAATCAATCTTAATAGAGGTAAGCAATATACATTTTCTCATAGTATTTCCTACTTAAAAATTTCTGAACCTAAAAAATATTAGACAAGCATACCTATGATGTCTTTGTTAATTATGCAGGAGATTTTGAAGTAACCAATGCTACCGATACTTTTGCTGTCAGGATAAAACAAGTGGGTAAGGTCTGGTCAGAAAATCAATGGGTATCGACTGAAAAAGTGATATCATATATTCAGAATATCCAGTAAACATCTCATCATCAATTATTTTTGTTGACGAGGTAAGTATATTTAAAATCTGATTTGGTTAGTTAATATGATACAACTTTTTAAAGCTAATATTTTGAGAGTATATTTTATGTTTTAGGTAAATATACGGCTTGCTAATAAGTAATAACCAGAACGAAGAAGTTGGAGCTAGATGTTCATGTGATTTACATCAAATAATCTTTACACAATCAAGTAAACGAGTCTAAGATTGAACAAACCATGAAACAAAGGCATATTCATACATTGTTTACCATGAGACAAAGCGAAGCTTACAAAGATTAGGATCCGGAGTAGCTAAATCATCAGATATTTTATGTGTATGTGTTAAAATGGTTTATTTATGCCTTATATATTTAATCATACTAACAAATGCAGGTCCAACAAAGAGCTTAGACACAACATACACAAACACGTGAGTATATTCTACAAAATGGAGCTGTGTAACATGCCAAGAAAACTTTATTCAAAGAGTGCCATGTAAATCTTTTAACTAAAATACAAACAAGGACATGATCTGAAACAGAAATAGTGCCATGTAAATCTTTTAACATTTTAATATTTCTCAATAACTTCTTCCTCATATCTCATTTATTCAAAGAGAAATCCAATATCCTTTTACCTTGTGACATGTTGACACATAAGGGTATTTGTAATAGAACTAATCTCAAAAATATTCGGTGATCCTAAAATGATCTCTAACATCACCACCCCAGCGTTCCACATGTCGTAATGCAACAAAACCAAAAAAGGGTGAATACGTATCTTTTAGAACTAATATCCAAAAGACTACTAGAGATATTAAGATAGTACTTTAGCAAGAAAAGGTAGTACTTTAGCAGGGAATTAGCTCATTTTATTCCCCAACTATTTGCAATGAGAATTTTT
>OVBJ01003013.1:0-14187 GCA_900406535.1 Noccaea bulbosa
CCTCCATAGGCTCCATTTCCTTGCTCGGCGGACACGTCTTGGGAGAAAAAATGCTCAGACCGCATGACAGCTCCACATGACTCCATTCTACTTCACCGTGATGCCTGACTCAAATATCTATCCAGCAAGACCAAGATCATGATTTTTGGACGTCGGGAAGACCTTTGACCGTGGAAATCTTTCGGATGCTCCGGCATAGTCCATATGTGAGAATCGGCCAAATGACGTTTNATCCCACAACACGTACATAATGGATCAATCTGAATCCCACGAATTTCCAAACGAGTTCCTATTGGGACACAACCCATAATAACATTCCAAAGAAAATGTTTTATTTTGGGTGAACATTGCATCTTCTAGACTTGTGCCAAAAGGGGCCGAACATCTGGCCCATACAGAGGACTTATATTTTTGTTCGTGTATTGTTGCATCGTTAAATATCCTGATTTAACTGTATAATGGTCTGTCTTAGTAAAAGCTCACCCAAGCGAGTTGGGTCGGTGAGTATTCGAGATCGGAATCCCATTAATAATCTCGACCTCCGTAGAAGTAAAGAACTGGTTTAATAGTGGAAGATTCCACGTTGAGGTTGAGCGATCAATCAATTCACTCACCCAAAGATGAGGATAGTAATTAACGCCATTGCAGGTAGCTGATCGCGGGCGAGTATCTGAGATCCATAGATCATTCCATACCGATACAGAATTACCGGATCCGACTCTTTTAATAAGCCCTTTGTTTACCAGAGATCGAGCTGATATTATACTTCTCTAGCCATATAATGGGGAGTACGACCGAATAGGATCCAGTGGACCACCATTCCTAAAATAACGTCCTTTAAAGACCCTTGCAAAAAGTGATCCAGGTTTTTCAATCAATCGCCATAGCATCTTTGGCTAAAAGTGCTGTATTGAAATCCTCAACCGTTCGAAAACCCAGTCCTCCGTCAGTTTTATGACGACATAGTTTTCTTCAAGCTAACCAATGTATCCCTCGCGATTGCCCATTATTACTCCACCAGAAATTGGCCACCGCACTAGTTAATTTATTAGTAACTCCTTTTGGTAAACGAAAGCATGACATAACGTGAGATGACATGGCCGAGAGGACATATTTAATAAGGATCTCTTTCCATCCTTTTGATAAGAGTTTTTGATGTCCATTCATTTATCTGTTGGTTTTGCCTATCAATCAAGAAATTAAATATCTTTGTTTTTGCACCTCCTAAGCTTTCTGGAATCCCGAAGTAATTGCCCATACCCCCAACATTCGCAATGCCTAGGATCTGATGAATCTCGGTTTCACCCCCATATCCACCTTGTGTCCAAATCTTATCGATGATTTGTCAAAATTTATTTGTTGCCCTGATGTTACCTCATATTCTTTTAACAATCTTAGCAGCACCTGACTCTCTTCCTTGGTGGCTTTGCAGAAAAATAAACTATCGTCCGCAAAAAAAAAAAAAATTGAGATACCGTTGGGCTCGCCCTAGCCACTTTTAGCCCGTTATTTCCTTCATCGCTTCTGCTTTCTTCAAATTTATTATTAGTACCTCTGTGCATAAAATAAATAAATAGGGTGAGAGAGGATCTCCTTGTCGAAGACCCCGGTTTGGTATAATTCGACCTCTTGGTTGTCTGTTAATTAAAACTATGTACTTAACCGATTTGATACACCACATCATCATCTATGTAATCCACTGTTCGGCAAAGCCGAACTTACGCATAAGTTTTTCTAAGAAAATCCATTCCACCCTATCATATGCCTTGCTCATATCAGTCTTTACAGCCATAAATTTTGCTTGACAAGATTTATTTGTCTGTAGTCCATAAAACATTTCCTGTGCGATAAGGATATTATCAGAGATCAGGCGTCCTAACACAAAAGCGAACTGTGTCTCTGAAATTAACCGAGGCAACAAGACCTTAAATCTTTGGTATAACACCTTTGAATTAATTTTGTAAGGGACATTGCACAAGCTTATGGGCAATAGCTCTATCATTCTACTTGGTTGTTCCGTTTTCGGGATCAAACAAATATTTGTCATATTCAGTTTGTCATCAAAAACCCCAGTGGTTAAAAACTCATTTACCATCTTCACTATATCTTCCTTCACTATGTGCCAGGAACGTTGGAAAAACAGAGCTGTCATTCCATCGGGTCCCGGAGCTTTCTCAGGGTGCATCATAAAAAGTGCTGCTCGCACCTCCGCTTCAGTCGCTTGTCGCGTAAGTTATTATCCCTATCCGTGATTTTGCTGGAGACATTTGCCAAAACCACGTCAAATTCTTCTGGTAAAATCGACGTGAATAACTGCTGAAAATACTCGACAGCAACTTTCTCAACTTCCCTCTCACCATCAACCTTGATCATGTAAACCGACAATGCGATTTTTTGCACGTCTCTGCTTAGTTGAGGCATGATAATATTTTGTATTCAGATCTCCATTCTTTAACCACAACTTTCGGCTTTTCTGATTTCAATATTCCTCTTCATCCCGATATGCTTCTTTCAATTTTGTGGTTATCCTGTGAGCAATCATCATCATCTTGAGCCTCCTCTAATTAAAGCCTGTTGTAGTTCTGCGATTTTCTCTTTTCCATGAGGTTTATTTTCTTTCCGCCAGCCAGAGATTTCATGTCGTAAACTATTGATTTTATCAAAAATTCCCTATTCCGGCTCACCTCTCCCCATATTCCATCCTCGATCGATGGAATCCATCAAGCCATCTTGTCCAATCCACCGCTTATCAAACCGGAATTGCGGACGCTTCCTTGTTTCCTCGAGTCTAAGGTAGCCACTATTGGTCTATGATCCAAGCCAATCATACGCAGATATTCGACATGGGAGAAAGTAAACATGTCATGCCAATCTTCTGTTGCTAGAGCTCTGTCTAGTCGACATCTCACCATCTTCCCCCATCTTCTGCCTCTCCATGACAATTTGTTTCCTCGACTTGGAAAATCCACTAAACCACAATTGTTTATCATCAAGTTGAATGGAATAAAAGATGAGGCTTGTCTCAATGCACCTCCCAGTTTCTCTTGATTCCCTGTAATTTCATTAAAGTCTCCTATTAAGAACCATGGATCCATTTTTGATATTCCCATCCTTGTAAGCTTTTCCCAGAGATAATCTTGAAATTTAGGTCTTTGATCACCATACACAAATGATAGAAATATTGTTTTACCTGCATATCTTGCCTCAATATCAATCTGATATGATTATGGGCAGAAGCAAGGAATGACGTGTGTTCACTGTTCGAAGCTTATCTTCACAACCACGACGATTCCACATATGAAACCGGCTGGAGAATATGCTCAGATCAATTCCAGAACACCTCGAACAAGAATTAGTTTAATCGGAATTGAACCGAAGGAGTTATTCAATTTACAAGACGGGTTATTTCTGGTTTACTTGATTCGGATATGTGTGCATTCAATGAAGGATTCCAACCAGGCCAGTACGAATTAAGCTACAAACCGACTCATTCTACAATCTTGATCCATAAGAGAACCCCATGAAGTTGGATTCAGCCCAAAATACATCAAGGAAGTTCAAGTTTCTTGATGTCTGTTTGAACTTCCTTGATGTCTTTTGGGCTGAATCCAACTTCATGGGCTTCTCTTATGGATCAAGATTGTAGAATGAGTCGGTTTGTAGCTTAATTCGTACTGGCCTGGTTGGAATCCTTCATTGAATGCACACATATCCGAATCAAGTAAACCGGAAATGACCCATCTTGTAAATTGAATAACTCCTTCGGTTCAATTCCGATTAAACTGATTCTTGTTCGAGGTGTTCTGGAATTGAGCTGAGCATATTCTCCAACCGGTTTCATGTGTGGAATCTTCGTGGTTGTGAAGAAAGCTTCGAACAGTGAACACACGTCATTCCTTGCTTATGCCCATAATCATATCATTCTCCCTTTCTTGAAAAATATTTGCCCTCAAATCTTGTCCTTATTTGAATATAAACTAAAAGAAGATGAAGAGATGAGAAAGATGATAAAGAAAGAAAACCAAACTCCAGAGTGTGCTCTTATACCAAATGATGGGATCTTCCCAAGGATGGGGCACTCTAGAGTTGAGGTTGGATAGATTGGCTCGAAGCCGTGATGGTGGAAGGTGTTGAATGGTTGAATGATGCGATTTAGAGACTGCAGAAGGAACTCTAAGACATCAACCTAAAGAAGGAATATTACACACAACAAGTGAATAGGGTTCACTATAGACTCATTGGATATTACACACCAAGAGTGAATAGGGTTCTCGAAGGATTTGACACAAAAGAGAAGTTGATCAAAGAATGTAAAGGGGATTTGTTAATAAAAACTTGGATGATTTTATTCATGATTTTTAGTCCCTATATATAGAGAAATTACAAGTTATTTTCGTCCTAGTTAATAGCCTAACATGCAGAGCTTCTTGGAAAATGAATTACAACTCTAAACTACATGTAGGAGAGAGAAATATGTCTTCATTATTGTAGTCTCTTGCTGAGGACGAAACTTGAACTTTCTTGATGTCTTTTGGGCTGAATCCAACTTCATGGGCTTCTCTTATGGATCAAGATTGTAGAATGAGTCGGTTTCTATCTTAATTCATAATGGCCTGGTTGGAATCCTTCATTGGATGCACACATATCCGAATCAAGTAAACCGGAAATGACCCGTTTTGTAAATTGAATAACTCCTTCGGTTCAACTCTGATTAAACTGATTCTTGTTCGAGGTGTTCTGGAATTGAGCTGAGCATATTCTCCCGATTTCATGTGTGGAATCGTCGTGGTTGTGAAGATAAGCTTCGAACAGTCAACACACATCATTCCGTGCTTCTGCCCA
Source organism: Noccaea bulbosa (assembly GCA_900406535.1). Taxonomy (NCBI): domain Eukaryota; kingdom Viridiplantae; phylum Streptophyta; class Magnoliopsida; order Brassicales; family Brassicaceae; genus Noccaea; species Noccaea bulbosa. The sequence goes on from OVBJ01003013.1 coordinate 4,843, forward strand.
TAATCATATCAGAAGAGTAAGTTGAGACTCGTTGAATGAGGAGGAAGCAGTTGCTCGATGGAGACGACATGCGACTATCCACGGAGTTCCCATCGTCCAAGGATTAATCTCGCGCCGACGGAGATCGACAGAAAAGGCACCTTGCCATTGGTGTTTTCTTTAGAGGCGGAGCAACTCGCAGATTTAGGGTTGTCGGGGTTTCAGTTTAATGGGTATAACTTATAAGCCAGAAACATGTTTTCTAAATTCGACTTTTTTTTTTTTTAATGAGTTTAATTTAGATTTAGGTTTAACCGTTTTTTTACACTGTTTTGACTTAGAATTATTGAATTGAATGAGTGTTAGATTAGTAATATTTTATTGAATTAGTGCTAATCTAACTAATTTTCTCATATATATATATATACCTATTGACAATCTTAAAATTCGATCTTAATGATAAATGAATTTAATTTAGATTTAGGTTTAACCATTTGTTTACACTGTTTTGACTTAGAATTATTGAATTGAATGAGTGTTAGATTAGTAATATTTTATTGAATTAATGCTAATCTAACTAATTTTCTCATATATATATATATATATATATATACCTATTGACAATCTTAAAATTCGATCTTAATGATAAATGAAGGAGAAGAAGAAGAAGAAGAGAAACGAGAAGGTGGTCCAAATTCTGAAAACACACAAAGCAAGAATTCAACACACTCGTGCATCTCTTGTCTCTTTCCCTTTCTTCTGTCTTTCCAACTTTTGGCTTCCCTCCATCTGCCATACTTTATCTTCTCTTTTTCTCTCCTCGGACCTGTTTTAGCAGTACTCAATCTGTTTTTTTTTTTTTTTTTTTTTTTTNTATATACATGGTGTGTGACAGAAGAGAGCGTATCTAATGTAGATATCATATGAGATACAGTGAAGGCTTTTCTAGCTAATAGTATCAGGAAAACTAGTATAAATACAGTTGTCGTGAAATTTAGCAAAGTTTTTTTGGAGGATATAATATTGGTTAACTTGGGAATAATGAAATTGTATATAACAGAATTAATAAATCAAATTATTATGCGAAGTAGTAACTAATTAACGAACTTACCAATATAAAGTTTTAAACACGCAATACCAATCAATCTTAGTAGTTTTAAAATTTTTGCGTTCTTTTCTTTTAAAGTTTAAAATTTTGCTTGTTGACACCTCAATTCAGAGACAACCTAAAAAGGTGAAGTTGAAACAAATTCAATATTATCACTGTAAAATAACATAGAAAATCAGCTATCTTTAAAAAATAGTTGTAATTTTGTTACTAATTCGTTACAAAACACAATCCAAAATCACAATGTATATATTAGAAAGATATATTAGGTAAATAATATATATAACTACATGTGAGTTTACAATAATTTGAATCAATATACTACATTTGAGTCGACGGGTCGGATCCATCGCCGTTCGGCCCACAAACGGACCACCAACGTCCTAACCTCCTCGACCGGGACCCGTCGTCATCTTATATGCTTTTTAGAATTTGAAAATTTGAAAACAATTCTGTCTCAAAATTAGTGACAGCAATTTTTGGATTGGTTGGAATTGCAATGTTTATGTTTAGCTACGGAGGTTTTTGAAATAGAAAGTATCGTCTCAAATCTTGTCTTTTGTGGTAAATAGCTATTAATGAATTAATAAGCAGAATTTTTGAACTAATTACACATATGTACCACCCGAGTTTGAACCATATGGGAATAAGATTATTTAAGCTACAAGTTTCATGACTCGTCTCTTGTCTACAAAGATTATGAACTAAAGTTCCAAAACTTCCTCATTTTCTTTTTTTAAAGGCCTAAACATCCTCGTTACAAAAGTATATATAATAAAACTCTAAAAAAAACATTTGGATAAAAGAATTTTGATCGATATAACAAACTCATTCATTATTAAGAAATATTTTAAATATTAGGAAAATAATTGAGAAGGAAAAGCCATGCCTCCTGCGTCCTGCGTCCTGCAAATACCTGCGATTTGAGATAAAAGTATAAAACACACCACCTGCGGAATGTGCTAATTTTTAATCTATGCGGGGCACATTTTATTTATTTATAATATTCTAGTGGGAACACATCTTTTGAAATGAATGGTGATTCGTTTTGCATTTGAATGTGGTGAATGCGTGATCATTTATATTGTAGGAAATGATACGTGGTTTTATTTTTACTTCATTGGCGTAAAGGAAAAAAAAAACAGTGTTTTGGTAGAATTGACATCTTTGAATCATACATAGATAGGAAACAATGCAAGTCCTATCTGTCTCAATCAAGAAACAAAATGAAATTTCAATAACAATAACATAATAAAATGAAAAAGCATACAATGTGTGAGCGTGTCAGATGTTTGTGTTAAACCTTATTATAAAAATAATTGAGAAGTGGTGTGTCAGGGATAGAGATACTTTACCTTGGCATGTGATCTTCTCAATATTTTATTTTACACGAATCTTTATGTATTCTCTCTTCGTCTACCATTAGGGTTATGATTGAAAGTTGGGATATTCAACCTTAATATAAGTAAAAAGATGATAACCAATATTCTATTACCATTCTACGTATAGTACAAGCTCAATAGCTCATGTGTTGTTTTACAGGTGTTCAGGGTACGGGTGACAAAAATTTCGCCCATTGTTTGTCTTTACTCCACTCGAAAGTTTCGAATCACATAGAAATGTATTTTAAACTGGAACATGATGTAAAATCCTAATTTGTGATGGAGACGGTGTGGGAGCAAACAGGAGAATCTGAAAAATATCAACTCCGGAAGTCTTTTTTTTTTTTTTGGTCATCTGAGTATTTTATTTGAAACAAAACAGATTACAAAGCCGGCGAAAACGAAATTTTCCCGGAGATTAAGCCCAAAAGAGGTAAGCCAGATGAAAAACACTTAAAAACTAACCAATCTAAACTTCACAAGCAACGAAGATGAGAACGAAACACACGCAAAAGGTCTAACCGCAAACAAAACACACAACCAAACTAAGACAAACAGACCACCAAAACAAACCTCAAACTTCAGAAGAACCTTCGAAGACCATACCGGAGATGCCAAAGGCCAAACAACGGTAGCATATACCTCCCTGAAAACACGCAAATCACTTTCCTCAGAAAACCATCCTTCATAACCCGACAAGAACTCAGAGTCTTCCGGATACGGTGATGTCGGAGACTAGCGACGGTTACACTTCTATCAACTCCGGAAGTCATGTTCTAAATAATCCTTTTAAATTATAGTAATGTAATATATATATGTGGTATGTTTTATTTTAAAAATTGTATTCTTCCTTTTTATGTTTTTTCTGTGCTGATCAGGAGTTATGTTTCAAATAATATGAGGAATGTGACGTATAAAAACAATTGGTTGAATTACAAACTTCAGACACTACAAATGACAAAATGATACAAAGTTAGGTTGTCAATAGTAGGAGTTGTCGGTGAAACTGTTTCATACTTTATTGCGTTTAACGCACCTTTATTCATTCTCGTTAGCAGTAATAACATCGTTAAGGTCATACCGTTCTAAGATCTCCAAAGGTAATGTTTAGGCATTGCGATGATTATATGGTTGCATAATATTAGATCGCAATAAAAAGTAATGTCAAACGTATCTACAGTAACAAGTTAAAAACATTGATATATTTGATTCAAACCTATCTATTTTTTTGGAAATTAATTGTTTCACTCATCTTCAATATGCTACTAATATTCGTAACTTTTAACAATTATTAATTAACTAAGAAAAACTAGTTGATATTGTTGTCAACATTCAGTAGACTTCATATCATTTTTTATCAACATGCATTAAACAAGCTTAAACTTTGATGACATCTCCACAACACTATTACAAAAATCATTTATATAGACTACATGTTCGGTCTCCATGCCTCTATAAACTTTTATACTACAATTTTTGCAACTGAAAATTTGTTTTTGCCGTTTCTGCTATAAAGAATCCTTAGACTTGTAACCTTTTTTGTGTGAATAGAGTATAATTGACTGATAAGACTATATAAATTAATGTGTAAATGAGGAATATGAACATGGAACCCTTCTTACACATTTGTTGGGATGTTTTGTCCATACTTCCTTGCCTTTGGAATCTCATTCATCTTTCATCCTGCGGCCCTCCCTTATCCCTCTCCTCTTCAAATCAGTCACCTGATCTCATCTCTTTTCGTTAAGTATGATGAACAAATCCCTACTAGACAATCATTTTATTTTCCAAACACAACACCCAAAGCTAACTAAAACCCTAATCGAGAGTCTTAAACCGCCAGGGAAGAAAAAAAAAAAAATCAAGATTATACTGTTTTATTACTAATCACGTGAAATCATACCCTATTATCATGTGATGTGACACACCACTATACTACACACATGCATGTAAAAGATCTTAATTAAGAACCATAAAATATATATACAAGAAGATAAAATAGAAAAACATATATGTGTGATCGATGTTAATAATAAAAAAGAAAGAAGACATATATGTGTATATGTATAGCTTGGAAGATTGCTAAAAGCAATTTCTGGGGAAAGGAAGGGTACAATGACAGAGAAAATAGGGTGCAGGAGAATCTAACTCCCAAACTTAGCAATGCTTAGGTACCTTTCTTAATTACTTCTCTCTTCCTACTCTTTCTATTCTTTTATCTCTCTATTATTTTATTGTCCTGTTATATTAAAACTTCCAAATGTAATTGCCCATTTTTGCAGTTAACCCTTGTTCTCTCATAATCGACTCCCTTTGTTCTTTCTCCCTCACAACCACTCCCACTCCCACTCCCACTACTCCCTCTCTTTTTTTTGACAAAACCCAAATCATATAAGATACCAAAACACATTTAAATATCCTTTTGTATAATCTTTTTAATTTCTTGATTTCCATTTTCATATCTGGTTTTTATTATCCCACCAAGTTTTTTGTTTTGTTTTGCATGGAACGATCCTGGAGGATTCATAAGTAATCTCTTTTCTTGTTTGGTGGGGTTTTCAGAAAGTTTGGTAATCATGGGTTTCCAGAGACCATCATCATCATTACCATCATCAGAAACTTCGAGAGTCAAGTTCAGTCTCTTCTATATATTCCTACTCTGCGTTGTCCTCTGTGTGATTACCACTTTCATTACTCCCTCTTCACTTTCTTCTCCATGTAAGCCCTCTCTTTTTTTCGTCAACATAAACTATATATTTTATTTTATTTTATTGTTGAACAAAAAAAATCTTTAATTTTATTAATCGTTAATTATTAGTTATCTTTCTCCAACATAAATTTATCTCTCTTAATATGTGGTTTGTACGTAACATGGAATCATTACATGCCATTAATATATGTTCTCAATTGTTGTAAAAATGCAGATACTAGGAACTCTAACTCGGGGAAACTAGGGCACTTCTATGCACAGGTTCGTAAGCTGTTTTATCCTCTTACTCTCTTGCGTGATCAAATATAAAAAGTTAACCTTTTTTATTCTGCTGTTGAGTCAGTAATTAATTAGGAGAAAGGTCTCAAATAGCGTGTTATATATCTACTAGACATAGCCACATAAAATCCAAAATAGCTTAGTGTCTATTTCTCCTGATTCAAGTATCTTTTGGAAGACAAGATTGATGTTGAGACATCATTAAAGACATTTAAATAAGCTTATGATGTGGGGATCTCTAAAAGGACTATACATACAATAAGGGTTAAGGCTAAAATGCGCATGAACAGTCAGCGACTGTGACGGCATGTCGAGACTGACTGGGCTGCAGTGATGCCATGTACTCCTAAAGAGAATCTCAGCCGTCCGATTCGCTTCAGCACACGAGGACAAGGACAGTACTCGACTTTGGGTTCGTTCACCACTTGTGGGACCCTGCCTTTGCTTTTGTCTGTGTTTGGATCTCGATCGAGTGGTAATGTTACTAATCACTCGCCCCCACGGCGCACGTTAACGTATGACAACCTCCTGGAACTTCTCAATCTCTCAGGCTTTTTTTGGTAATGTGCGTAGCGCTTTTTCCGGAGCGGTTTTCCCGGGTCTTTGTCTCTTTCACAAGCCATGGTCTTAAGAACGTACTTACCTAATATGCGCATTTTAGAAAAAAGCATGCGCATGTTAGACTTTAGAAATATATTTTTTTTCTCGCTCCTGTCTTATGATGTTAGCGACTGATGATCAGGTGAAAAGAAAACGTTAAATTTATGTATTCGTGATTTACCTTAATTAGCTTAATTCTCATCCAGGAGGAGGGCCAAAGTACACTGGTGAAAAAGAAGATGAGGAAGATTGGTGGTAGCTGGAGCAAAGAGGCGGACCTACGGAGGGTTTTAAGGGGATTGGGGTCATCTCCACCACGGTGCTTGTCCAGGTGTGGAAGATGCAAGCCATGCAAGCCTGAGCGTGTGTCGGTGCCTCCGGGCACGCCTGTCACCGCCGAATATTACCCGGAAGCTTGGAGGTGCAAGTGCGGCGGCAAGTATTACATGCCATGATGATCTTTTATATATAATATATATACTCACATATATACATTATGTTAATTGCATGGCCATGGCTTATGTCTGTACTGAAATATTTATTATATGTTAAATATGCTGCTAGAAGAAACTGTTGATGATTGATTGATGTTCTTCGTATATGGGTCCGTCTATATATACGATATCTCTTTTAGCATATATGATAATATAACATATGGTTACAATAATTCATGAGCTAGCATGGTGGTGTGGTATGCTATTAATGATTGTCGTCTTCATCAACGTACGGGCTTCCTAATTGTACATAGGCAAATAAGCAAAAAGCCCAATAACATTATCCATTAATGGGCACATATAAATCGATCAATGATCATGCTAAACTAGATTTTTAATCCTCGCTAGAGCGGTATTAATAATTTTATTTAATATACTAATAATTTTGATATTATCAAACTTCATTGTAAAAATATATTTAAAAAATGATTTGCTATTTTCTGCTACTTATATTTGTTTATTAAATTATAGATTTTATAAAGTAAAATAATAATAAACCAATTTAGAAAAGAGAAAATATAGGTTACATTTGCATGTTGATCTCAATTCACATATTATTTTTGAAATTATCAATTGATTTCACCTAATTAAAATATTGATTTATTTAATCTCATCTTAAATAAAAATTTGTAGGAGCCTCTGAAATGTATTAGAATTTTGATAGTTGTTTTCTCACTTGTTAACTACGTGTAAGAAAATTAGTATATCATTAACATAACACGCGGATTTAAATGTTGGACATATTATTATAAAATGTTAGAATTTCGTCAAAATTTCATGGCGTTTTTGTTTGATAATTAGAATCTATAGATATCGTTGTTTTGGTAGAAATCAACATAAAATTAAATGTTTATATCGTAGATACTGTCGTTTGACAGAAACAGGCAGAATATATCTTAGATATATTTATATATTTTCTTTATTTCTTCATAAAATTCAACATAAGAACATATCTTAAACTTTTCTCTTTAAATAGTATGACAATATGATTAGTCTGAACCAATATTTTTTAAAGTGAATTGAATTAGAAAATGCTGATAAATAACCTTATAGCTTGCTGTGTTGTTACTGGCCAATAAAATTTTATTATTGTAGACTACGTCGGTCTTTTTTTCCTTTATTCTTATTTGTTTTTTTCTTCGTCTTCGCTCGTCTATGTTAATTTTCTACTTTGCTCTTTTTGTCTTGCGCTTATCTTGCTTCCTCTTTTTAGTTTTGTTAGGTTTCTTCTCCTCCATTCTTATTTAATTTCTTATTTTTCAATTTCATCTTCGTGGTTTCTTAATTTAATGTTTTCGTCTTCATCTTTGTTCTTCTTTGGTTTCATTTTTTTTTGTTTTTCTACTTTGCTATTTTCATCTTCGATGTTCTTTGTTCTCATCTTCTTTATGTTCTTCTTCCATATCTTCTGCATATGTCATTTTGCAGTATGGGTTTGTGATCCAGCCATTTTCCTCATAAAACTTGTGGCAATCGAACACCTGTCATCAAAACTCCTTCAAGGTGCAACAAAGATAATTACTCTGCCCCCAATTGTTTTATTGTCTACAGATTTCTACCATTGGATTATTTTGCATTAGTAGAAGGTTTATAATCATTTACTTTTTAAGTATTGTGGTTTACATTAAGATAAAATTAATTCTCTTTAAGGCTATGAAGGATGTGAAGGATGTCGATGAATGAGTGATGCCCGAAGTTCACTTAAGAAAGCAACCTCTCTGTTTGGCATGCATTATAATCTGGAACACAAAATCTTGTTTTTGATGATGCAACTTGGAATGTTTTTTTAGACAAATGTGGTGCGAGATGGATTATCAAATCTCCTCTGAACTCTCCTCTGCTCTATAGAAGTGCAAGTATATTGCTTACTTCTTCAGCCATTATTGTTAAAACCTTTGTGATAAATTAAGCGTTATCTAGTGTGCTAAACTCATATTTTTCTTCTCTCAATATAATTTTACCTTAGGACTCGCAAAACTTGATATCTCTCATCATCTCATATAAAACTACACATGAACTTAAATGTCTTATGCACAACGTTAGCAATATTTATCTTTCTTTTGTTTCTATCTACTTTTATTTCATATCTAGATTATGTAATGTTTGTTTTGAAAAATTCTTCAGTTATTAGGGTGTAATTTTCTATTTTTATTTTATTTTTTGTAATTCTCCAAATATTTTTGTATAAATCTTTCAAACCTAGTTACTAAATTGACTTTAAGTTTAACAAAAACCGCAGAACTATATTGAATTACTTTGGACTTAAAAAGTATTGAATTTAAAACTGGTTATATTATAATTTATATCATATATATTAGATTTATTATAAATTATTAATATAAAGTTATATTCTTTTTTTTTTGGTATTAGAAATATAATTTATTTTATTTTATAAACTCATTATACGAAAAATATATTGAAACAACCAACACTTTTTTTTTTTTTAAATAACTACACAATTCTAGCAGAAGTCTTAAACCAATTAAATAAAATAATCAAATCAACAATATTCACCGGAAAAAAATAACCCAATAAATAAATCTATCAACTTAAACAATTCGATAAAACAATAAAATCCTATCATCCTCTCCTCCGGGCTCAATTCCGCGAATACACTTTCCTTTACCTGCATCATATGATTATAAGAGATGCGTGAGTATTATCATAAATACTCAGTGAGACGATCATCCTGTCTACAGACCATTTACACAATTTATAGACCAATTTAAATAGTTCCACAGATATTAAATAAAACTCCACATTAATATACCTTGTTAATAATTTTCATAATTA
>OVBJ01003014.1:0-14185 GCA_900406535.1 Noccaea bulbosa
CTTTGGACCCTGTGCAAATGCACTCCTAGCACATGCACAGGGCCGGGCCTGACTCTTACGGTCTTATCGTTTAAGATTTCTTATGTGAAAAGATATGTGACAATGTGGTTCAAAGAAGATATGTGACAATAGGTAGATTTGTGTTCCTTCACGCAACCATGTTGTCACTAACTAGATCGGATCGGACCATGTTATTCCTGCAAATCTATACATCAACAATTCAACATAGCTCAATTACAAATATTGTCCTCAAGTCGTCACACGTAAAAGTAAAAACTCTATATCTAATAACTTTTTTTTGGGGTTCAACATCTATCTAATAAGTTACATAACATAACCCAGTTAATCAGTTATAATGAAACAACCTCCTAATAAATAATGGTATGATTTATTGTTGTCTTTTTAAGCTTTGGGAAATTAAGCTTTGGGGAATTCCAAACCAACATTCAGACTAATTTGTGAGGTTTATAGCAAGCCAAATTATCTTACCACGTAAATCACTTAAATGATCAAACAAGATTACAAGACTAACAAAATATGCACGTTTTTGCTATGACTGCTGCTATCCTAAAATTTAAAATAATACTTTTTGGAGTAGGATTTCTTTTATAGTTTCTTTTCAAAAATAATACTTTTTGGAGTAGTATTAGATCTTTTTAATTAGAGAGCAAAAACTTTTTAGTTACTTTTTGGAGTATTCTTTTCACATCGGCGGACTAATTATTAAAGAGCTAAGTTCTTTTTTTTTTTTTTTTTTTTTTTTTTTTTTTTCCNTTTCCGTGCGGCGATTGGTAAAAGCAATCCTTTTACGTATACGGGACCACAAAAATAACTTTTTGTTTGCCAGAGCACGACCCGATTGGTTATATAAGCCGGTTACATATAAATTTGACGTTTCACGTTGCATACATATATTTTTTTTTTTATTAAAGACGTTGCATACATATATAATAGGAAAACAAAGTCATTTTGTATAATCTTTAATACACAAATTGTTCAACAGCGACAGATACGGAAATCATTATAGAAGTGAAACCAGAATCTTAATATAATTAATTAATTATTACAAGTTGGAATAAAAAAAGGGAAAAAATTGAAACTGGCAAAGAAAAAAGTAATGCACATCAGAACATGAGATTCTAGTGGGGAAATATAGGTTGCTTTACAAAAAGAAGCATACCATTCATGTTTTTATTTTCTGACAAAAACTATACTTTATAATTTACGTGTTTTCTACCTCGGGTTTAAAATATGTTTCTTAAATTGATCTACATAAGTGTATTCTTTTTATTTCTTTCGAAAATCAGTTAGCTAATAAATACTAAGATTCTGGTTTGATTTAAATTGTAAATGAAGCCGTCTCATCAAGTGTATATAGTACTTGAAATTCGGAACTCATAAATGCACCTTAGAAGTTGACAAATTTGGAAAAAAGCAAAGGTGTAGAATATAAAATATACGAATATGTATACCAATTGTCGATTTCATGTTGATGGCTCATCAGGTTCCAATGCGAAAAGAAAGAGAGCGTACAAACTACGCATATTAAATTTGTTTGATTTTTATTAACTAAACATATGAATTAAACTAAGACCTGAAAAATGAAAATAATGAAACTAAGAGTGAATTGTTTGTTTTATAACTTACATTAGATTAATTTTGTTTTTATCAACTAAACATACTGAATTGTTTGCTTCATGACTTGCATTAGATTCGACTATGTTTAGCGTAAAGACAATATTTTAATGCATGTAACTGCAATGCAAACAAAAAGAGTATAAAATTATGAGGTTAATAGTAATATTTTATTAAATGATCTAGAAAAAAAATAGGAGAAAAAGAAACTAATGAGTTTACAGTGATGCCCCTTGACTGCTGTCGTCATGCTTTCAGCTTCTGGTTTTTTGTACGATTTTTAAAGACTTCAGGAGAAAGCTGTAATGAAAAAGAATAAATCTTCTTTAAAATATTGTTAACTTATTGCACCAAAAAAAAATATTGTTAACTTATCCTATTAGTATCATTTCTTCTGCGAATTTAAACATGCTTTGGAATTAGATTTGAAAAACACGAATTGCTAATTACAGTGACTTGCGTTAGACGAATTTATAGAGAAAGATTTACTACATTCAGTAGTCTAGACAAGTGAGGTGGGTCCCCCAGAATGGGCCATCAAGTTGTTAAACTTTAATGAGTTTTAGCTTCTATTTCCTTTATTTTTCGATAAATAATTACTCCGTCTAACAAGTAAGTTTTGTAGATTACAGTACAAATGACAGAAAGTAACTGAGCCCGTTTAATGAAAAATATAATGAACGAAATATCTTAAAAGATGAAAGATATGCAGTTTGTTCATGTCTTCATATTTCCAAAACATGATTTCGCCAAATACAGTAAACTTTAAAAAACTAAAAATGATAACATGTTAAAACTAGCAATTTTTTTAATCTCATTCCATAAGTTTTACTTTTATAACTAGATTACACAAAATATATGCATCTTCTAACTAGTAGAATTTTTTGTTTATTTATTTTAGAATTTTGCTTTTAGATTATTTGCTTTGCATTTTAACAATTAAATAAAGAGATACAAAATTACACAAATTTTATTAAAATATTATATTGTATGGATTTTAAAAATCCACTATGACATTTTTATATTTCGATTATACATTATGGTACAATCAAAATAGATTTGTTGAAAAAAATGATTTAAATCTGTTAGTTTTATATAATGCTAAGATAGATTTATCCTACTCACTTGGGCTAAAATGGATAATATGATTTTGATAATTATAACATGTGAGATGGTTTCAAAGGTTACAAATTATCTTCTAGAATCTAACCATCATCTTTGTAAACAATAAAATATGACAACTATTTTCAATAAAAGCAGACTAATAAATATTTTAAATATAATTTACTTTTGCCAATGTAAGAGCTGGTCCCAAACCCAAAAATAAAAAACAATTACAGCTGATAAATAAAAATATACTCTGAATAATAATGGGAAGTCTTGTAGAGGCAGATTCTTCAACTTTCTCTTTTCTAACCAATTTCAGAGTTTATACAAATGAGGTAATTGGACGAAACAGAAACATTAAAAAATAAATAACCGAGGAAGTAAAATAATTGTCCAAAAGGTAAAGTAGTGTACTTACGAGGTAATTGAATTACAAGTCAAGGGGTAATTTCGGTATTTCAGTTCCATCTTCTTCTCTCTCTCTCTCTCTCTTTTTTTTTTTTTTTTTGCACATTCCAAAGTCCCCTTGGACTTAAGAAGAGATTCTTCGTTTTCTCTGCTCTCTCTCCTTTTTCCCGTTTCCTTTGGGAAAACAAACGGCGGCTTCGCGGAAAGCCTCCGATTTCAAACCAGTAAGCAAACTTGCTACATTGCTCTCAAATTCTCAATTTTTCTTCTGTGGGGTTTTGCTTTCTTTCTCTTCTTTTTCCTTTTCCGGTAATTCCGATTATCGCTTCTGAGACAATTACAATTATTTAATTTTTTTTTTCTTTTTCTGATTGATCACTCTCTCTGATTTCTTGTCATGATTTCTTTACTCTTCTTCGATCGTCGTCTGTGAAAATTCGATTTGTAAGGTTTTCGATGATTGTGAAAATTTAACTACTCTCTGTTTATGCATGCTCTTATCGGAAAAAAATCGGATTCTTTGTTTCAGCTTCGCTCTGAGATCATCTTACGGCGGCTAATGTTTTGCAGTAAGGGTTTTTGTGGGGTCTTTGGAAAAAGTTATTTTTGTTAATCGGCAGTACGGTTTTTTACTAAAACCCACTCTGTTTTCTTGAGTTTAAGGTTCAAAAGTATGAAAATTTCGATAATGTGTGTTGTTCATAGTTCGAACCTTTTCTCTTTGTATGTGTGTTCTTCAATAGTTTTTGCTCAGGCTTGGAATATAATCTCCCTTTTCTGTTATGGGTTTCTCTTTGTTATCCAACCAGTGATTCTTAGAGTCTTGTAATTTGAGTTTAAAGTTCCAAAAAGTAAGTTGATTTCAAATAATGTGTGTTCAAAGTCTGAATCTTTTTGTGTGTTCTGCAAAACAGTTTTGTTTTCTCTCTTTTTTTTTGGTTTCTTTCTGTAAATCAATTTAGAATCTCCCCTTTCTTTTTTTTTTATTATTCCATCTTGTTTTTGATAGGCCAGTCACAGAGACAAGATTTTGCTTACAATTTTGTCCACACCAAAAGTTGTCTGTTTCTCAGTGGTCTTTGCTGATCTCAGAGAGAGAGAGAGAAATTCTTGTTTGGTTTTATCTGACTGGTGAAATGATAAAGATTGATTGGTTTTGTTTCATATTTTGCATATTGGATTTGATCTCTTCATGACTGTGTTTCTTCACTTAAATTGGCCTTGTAGGTAAATTCTACAACATGGAGGAAGAATGCGAGGAGCTTCAAGTTCCCACTGGAACTCTAAAATCAATAGGTTTTAGCATTTCCAATAACATAGATCGAGTAAGTGATTCCCTGAATATTTCAAGATTTTGTTAAGTGACCAGATTAAGCAAAAGTTTAATGTAATGTTACTTTGTTATAGGCGAATATGTCTGCTATTACTGTTGAAGCAGCGAACCAGGTGACCGATTCTCGGTTAGGCCTCCCGAATCCGGAGTCTGTTTGTCGATCATGTGGCAGCAAAGATCGAAAAGTTTGTGAAGGTATGTTAAAGGTTTTCACAGTTATAGAAAAACACCATTAAAGGTCAGCTTTATTAATGCTGTTTTTGACTCTGTATTTCAGGGCATTTTGGGGTTATAAACTTCAAGTACTCGATAATCAACCCTTACTTCGTCAAGGAGATTGCTGCACTGTTAAACAAGATCTGCCCTGGATGTAAATACATTCGGAAGAAACAGTTTCAGGTTTCAAGAATTGTCTCACAAATCCTTTTTGTTTGTGTATGAGTTTATATACTAATACAACTTTTGTTTTCTTGTTTACAGATTACAGGAGACCAGCCTGCGAGATGTAGATATTGCATTGTAAGTGTTTTGATCTTACAGTGAACCTTTCTTGTCAAGAAACTCTCTTGATCTTGCATTGATCTTTCTTTTGTTGTTCAGGCGAATACCGGTTACCCGCTGATGAAGTTTCGGGTATCGACTAAAGAAGTCTTCAGGCGATCCGGGATCGTCTGTGAAGTAAGCGACGATTCTCTGTTGAAGCTCAAGAAACGGTCTGAAGGATCGTTACCTCCTGATTACTGGGCTTTCTTGCCTCATGACTCAAATATCGACGAGAGCTTGCTGAAACCGAACAGACGGATTCTAACGCCTGCGCAGGTATGTTGTAAGAGTGAAATGTAATGTGTAGCAATCACAAAGTCTCAAATCTTTTAGTTTTCTGAAAACTTTCAACTTTTTTCTTCTTGCAGGTTTATTCTCTTTTAGATGGGATTGATCCGAGACTTAAGAAGAAGGATATCCCGATGTTCGACTCTCTTCATCTCACATCGTTTCCGGTTACACCGAACGGTTATCGCGTAACCGAAATGGTTCATCAGTTCAACGGGCCTCGTCTAGTCTTTGTAAGTACAAAAGCTCTGATATCTTGAATTGGATCTTGAAAGTTTTCAGATATAAAGCTTTGATCTTGACTTGGTTTCTTGAAAGTTTGCAGATGTATAGCTTTGATCTTGAATTGGTTTTTGCAGTTTGCACTTTGATCTTGAATTGTGTTTTTAAAGTTTGCATAAGTGAAGCTTTGATCTTGAATTGGTTCTTGAAGTTTTGCATATGTATAGCTTTGATCTCGAATTGGTTTCTTGAAAGTTTGCAGATGTAAAGCTTTGATCTTGAAGTGTGCAGATGTAAAGCTTTGATCTTGATCTTGAATTTGTCCCATAAACTCTGTTTTTTTTCTTGAAAATTTCTTAGGATGAACGGACTCGGATCTACAGGAAATTAGTAGGCTTTGAAGGAAACTTGCTTGACTTGAGTTCTCGTGTGATCGAATGCATGCAAT
This sequence comes from Noccaea bulbosa, assembly GCA_900406535.1. Taxonomy (NCBI): domain Eukaryota; kingdom Viridiplantae; phylum Streptophyta; class Magnoliopsida; order Brassicales; family Brassicaceae; genus Noccaea; species Noccaea bulbosa. Next base: position 5,985 of record OVBJ01003014.1, read on the forward strand.
ACTCAAGAGTAAGCTAAGATCAATCACTGTTCTTCTTCGCTTTGATCCTCTGTGAATGTAGTTTGATTCTTGTTTTGTTCTTGCAGCTCTTCTCGGAGAACATGGCTTCAGGTCAAGACTCAGCAAATCCGTTCCAGAAGAAATCCGACACTCCTAAGCTCTGCGGTTTAAGGTTCATGAAAGACGTCCTGCTCGGTAAACGAAGCGACCATACATTCCGGACAGTGGTCGTCGGCGATCCGTCTTTGAAGCTTAACGAGATCGGTATACCGAGAAAGATCGCAGAGAGGCTTCAAGTGTCAGAGAACCTCAACGACTGGAACAGAGAACGTCTTGTGACTTTATGTTTCCACAAGCTGCTGGAGAAAGGAGAGGTTCACGTGAGAAGAGGAAGAGATGATAGCTTAGTAGCGATTAGACTCATCGACGATCTCCAAACCGGAGACAAGATTTTCAGGACGCTAACGGATGGAGACACGGTGTTGATGAACAGACCGCCTTCGATCCATCAGCATTCGCTTATCGCTATGTCAGTGAAAGTCTTGCCAACGACTTCTGTTGTCTCCTTGAACCCCATCTGCTGCTTGCCTTTCCGTGGAGACTTTGATGGAGACTGTCTTCACGGTTACGTTCCTCAGTCGATACAAGCGAAGGTTGAGCTTGACGAGCTTGTAGCTTTGGATAAGCAGTTAGTTAACCGACAAAACGGTCGCAATCTTCTTGCTTTAGGACAGGACAGCTTGACAGGAGCTTATCTGGTTAACGTTGAGAAGAATTGTTATCTGAATCGAGCTCAGATGCAGCAGCTTCAAATGTATTGTCCATCTTCTTCTTCTTCTTCTTCTCAGCATCTTCTTCTTCCTCCGCCTGCGATTATCCGAGCTTCTCCTTCGAGCAGAGAGCCTCAGTGGACGGGAATGCAGCTGTTTGGGATGCTTCTTCCTCCCGGTTTCGACTACGCTTACCCGTTGAACGACGTCGTCGTAAGAGACGGCGAGCTTTTGTCTTCCTCTGAAGGCTCTGCTTGGCTAAGAGATGGAGAAGGGAACTTCATACAGGGACTGATGAAACATGACAAAGAGAAAGTTCTTGATATCATTTACTCTGCTCAAGAAATGCTCTCTCAGTGGCTGCTGATGCGTGGATTGAGCGTGTCCTTGGCGGATTTGTGTTTGTCATCTGATGAGCAGTCTCGGAGGAACTTGACAGAGGAGATCAGATATGGACTGCAGGAAGCTGAGCAAGTCTGCAACAAGCAGCAGCTGATGGTCGAGTCTCGTAGAGACTTTCTTGCGGTTAACGGAGAAGAGAAGGAGGAGGACGAAGACTTGGTGGGAGATTTGTCCCGGTTCTGCTGCGAGAGACAGAGATCGGCAACGTTGAGTAAGCTCGCGGTTAGTGCTTTCAAAGATGCGTATAGAGATGTCCAGGCGTTGGCTTATAGGTACGGAGATAAGTCGAACTCGTTCTTGATCATGTCGAAAGCCGGTAGCAAAGGAAACATAGGGAAGCTGGTGCAGCACAGTATGTGCATCGGTCTGCAGAACTCGTCGGTTGCATTGTCCTTCGGGTTTCCGAGGAAGCTGGACTGTGACGCTTGGAACGACCCGAACAGTCCGCTCCGAGGGGCAAAGGGAGTAGAAGGTAGAGACAAAGCCGCTGCTTCTGAGTCGTTTGTTCCCTATGGAGTCATTGAGAGCTCGTTTCTGACGGGTTTGAATCCGTTGGAGTCGTTTGTTCATTCGGTTACGAGCCGTGATAGCTCCTTTAGCGGTAACGCTGATCTTCCCGGGGCGCTTAGTCGAAAACTGATGTTCTTTATGAGAGACATATACGCTGCTTATGATGGCACGGTGCGAAACTCGTTTGGGAACAATTTAGTACAGTTTACGTATGAGACTGAGACTGACGATGATCCCGCCGGCGAAGAAGACGTAACCGGCGAAGCAGTCGGGTCGCTCTCTGCTTGTGCTCTCTCCGAGGCCGCTTACAGCGCGCTAGACCAGCCAATCAGCCTTCTTGAAACATCTCCTCTCCTGAATCTTAAGGTTCTCTTCTTGTTCTTGTTCGTGTTCTTGATTACACACTATAAACTTGTGCATTTGTGTAACTATAAACTTTTCTTTCTGCAGAATGTGTTAGAGTGTGGATCAAAGAAGGGTCAAAAGGAAGTGACAATGTCTCTGTATTTGTCCGAAACACTCTCTAAGAAGAAGCACGGGTTCGAATACGGGTCACTGGAGATCAAGAACCACTTGGAGAAACTGAGTTTCTCGGAGATCGTTTCGACATCCATGATAATGTTGGTAACTTGAAACTGTTGTTTATGAATCTTTGTTCTTTCTATGGCTTCTTCTAACAAATGTTTGTGTATCGTCTCTTTGGTTTATAGTTTCTCTCCGTCTCCGAGGACTAACTCGAAAGTACCGTTGAGCCCGTGGGTTTGCCATTTTCATATCTCCGAGGTGCAAACTCATTACACATACAAACAAGCTCACAAACATCTATATATGAAAACAATCTAATCTCTCTTTTCAACATTTACAGAAAGTAGTGAAGCAGAAACAGCTCAACGCCGAATCTGTCGTCTCTTCGTTAAACCAGCAGTATGCGAGCAGAGCTAAAGAACTGAAGCTTGATGTAGTTGATCTAATCATACAAACCACGTAAGAACATCCTCAAAATTTTGCTAGACAGGTTTTGTTGGTTTTACTTGGTCGTTACTAATATATTTATCCGTGTTTGGATTAGAAACCACTGTTCTTCAGACGAGAACGCAATGGAGGATCACAGTTTCTGCATCACTGTTACAGTAGTCGAAGCCTCGAGGCACTCGTCTTTGGAGCTTGACGCTATTCGGCTTATCTTGATCCCTTATCTTCTCGACTTCCCTGTCAAAGGTAAAGCAAGAATGAATAAGATGGACAGTTCTTGTTCTGTTATTACTGTTCTTGCTCTTACTATCATCTGTTCTTGCAGGCTTCAGAGAGATTAAAAGGGTGGATGTGCTATGGGCTGATCGACCAAAAGCGCCGAAAAAGAACAAGAATCATTTGTCCGGCGAGCTGTTCTTGAAGGTTATTATGTATGGAGATAAGGTCAAGAAGAACTTATGGAGTGCTCTTCTTGAAACCTGTCTTCCTGTTATGGATATGATTGACTGGACTCGTAGCCATCCTGATAACATCCGTCAATGCTGCTCGGTTTACGGCATAGACGCCGGGCGAAGCATTTTCCTAGCGGTTAGTATCTCTCTTACAATCTTTGTTCATGTTGTTGGTCTCTCTCTGTTTCTGAAAGTTTAAGACTTTTTTGGTTTGATTGCAGAATTTGGAGTCGGCTGTGTCAGATACCGGTAAGACGATACTACAAGAACATCTGCGTCTTGTAGCTGATTGTCTCTCTGTTACCGGAGAGTTTGTAGCATTAAACGCTAAAGGTTGGAGCAAACAAAGACAGGTCGAGTCCACTTCTGCTCCGTTTACTCAAGCTTGCTTCTCGGTATGTTAACTAAATCCTCTGTTTCTCAGCTTTTAGCTACCTTGGATAGGATTTGATTTGATATCTCTCTCTCTCTACAGAGCCCAAGTCAATGCTTTATCAAAGCTGCAAAGGAAGGTGTCAGAGACGAGCTTCAAGGATCTATAGACGCATTAGCTTGGGGAAAAGTTCCTTCTTTTGGAACCGGAGACCAGTTTGAGATCATCATTTCAAGAAAGGTAACAACTTTTAACATTTTCTCAATCCGTTATATGATCAAGAATTCAGTGGTCTGATTTGTGTCTTCTTGCGTTTGATCAGGATCATGGGATTAGGACACCTGTAGATGTGTATGGCCTTCTGAGTCGTACAGAGACGCTTCCAGAGACAGGGACGACAGCGAGTGCGACGAACTCGGTGTTCAAACCAGACAAACTCAAGGTCCAGCCGTTCCATTTGCTGGATACCGCTCTTCCCATAGCGAGCAAGACACTCGCCGGGAAAGGACTCTCGAGGGCGCAGCTGAGAACGATGTTTAAATGGGACGACATCGAAAAGCTTTCACGTTCTCTGAAACGCATACTATACAAGTAAGGAAACAGAACAACATTTCTCAGCTTTATAAAGTTCCGATTTTTTATGCTTTATGAGCATCTCCAAACCACTATCAAATCTCCCCTCAAACACTATTTTAATGTGAAATTCATCTCCAACCCATCCTACACTATTTTTTTTCCCTCATTTATAGTATAACCTCATTTCTCCCCTTATTTTTGATGTTGATATTTTTTATTTGCATATTGATCATTCAAATTTAGTTTATATTATTTTTTAACTTAAATAACATATAAAAATTATTTTTAGTTTATTTTTTTTTTACTATAATTAATCATAAAACATTATTTTAGAAAATGACATAATTTATATTATACAAATGGATTAGAAGTAAATTTTATCCTTTACTTTGTAAATAGTAGATAACTCTAGAAAATTACATAAATGAGAAATTATTGAAAGTCTTTTGTATTTTTAATGAAATAATATAATTACTAATTACTAATTTGTATAATAATGGTTTGTTTAATTTAAATAATATACTAATTTATGGAATTTTTTTGTAAAGAATAAAATAAGTAGGGCTAATTTGTAAAACATATAATTAAAAGGTTTTCAATAAATTTAGATATAGAATATACCTAGAATATTTCATTTTTAGTGTTAAAAATAAGGGAATATATTGGAGAGAAACACACATTATTATAAGGAAACACTAAAAATAAGGGAGAAAATGAGGGAATATAAAGAGATTCATGCTTTTTTGGGTTCTGTTTTGTAAACTATGTTAAGTAAACAGATCAAAATCTCTCTCAGGTTTTCAAAGTTTTGATGTTTCTGCTTCAAGAACCGTAAATATTCATCCTTTTTGGCTCGTTCTGTTTTGTTAGTTACGAGATTGATGCAATGTTGAGTGAGAGGGATGAAGGACTTTTGACGATGGCTTTACTCTTCCACCCCAACAGAGCTGAGAAAATAGGACCTGGCTTCCAAGGAATCAAGGTAAATCATAAAAGAAGTTGCTTGTATGCTTTAGAATCCTTGAAAACATCTAAAGATCGACCCGGTTTCTCTTTTCAGGTGGCTAGTTCGAAGCATGGGGATTCCCGTTGCTTCGAGGTCGTGAGGAACGACGGAACAACAGAAGATTTCTCATACCACAAGTGTGTATTGGGAGCAACAGAGATCATTGCACCCACGAAAGTGAACTTCTACAGGTCCAAGTACCTTAACCGCCGTACGGTCCAACCCTTGGCTCCCTAAGATAACCCGAAAACCCGTTAAATAAGACGGAAAACTCGTCTTTTGTCGATATGAGTTCGAACAATGTAGGAAGGTGACGTTGTGTATTGTGTTAAAAAAAAATTATGATAGATTAGAAAGATTAGGGGAAAAGCCTTTTGTTTGGCTTTGCTCTAAGCTTCTTTTTGCTTCTTTCACTATGTGATACCTTTGCCTTAGGCCTAAAGGTTATTTACTTAGTGGAAGCAGCAACGAGAAGCTGGCAAAGCAGGCTTCTGTTCTGTTTCATGTTTCTGTTTCTGTTTCTGTTTGTACAACTATGAAGTTTCCGGTTTGACTATGAAATATCCGGTTCTGTTGTTCTTTTTTCACCCGGTTTAAGTCGGTTTTCATGCAACTGCTTATAATATCTTCTGATTTTCTCCTAAGATAGGTTCTTTAATGATTCCTATTTTACAATCTTGTGTTCGTGTGACAATGAAAACATTTTTATTGAGAATTTATCCGGTTTTGGTCCCTATAAGCATATTTCGTTTTCTCGTGGGACATTGAATCATTAAAGTTCTTTTTTGAGGATTATATAGTTATCATTTCGTCAACCACGTACAGCTTTTATGTTTCTAATGCATCACTATTCTACCATCACTATTCTCTGTTTGAGAATTGAATAGAAAGAAGATCCCAAAAAAGTCTTCCTATTAGTACAAATGGCAAAAGAAAAAATGCAAAAAAAACTCGAGATTGAAAGAAAAAATGCGACGCAAACGTTTTTTTTCCTGTAAATTCTTAGTTATGAGAAAAAGCATGAACTTTTTAATAACTCCACATGCATTGTCGCAGACCACATACATTTCTTTTATATTTAACGAAAACATGTGGTTGTTTTTCTTTTTGAGCAAAACATGTGGTTGTTAATATAATAATAAGTAATTACTCTATTATGCTTTTCTTTTTTGTTAATAATAGTATATTGCTAGCAAGTTTTTATTGCTAACATATTGGCTTTTAGTCTTTACTCTTTACCGTCGATTGTTTTTGAATCAAACAATAATATTTTTAAAACTTTTATCACTCTCACTAAAAATTTCCGCCAGTCAGCTAACAAAAAAAGTCAACCAAAACTAGGCATAATCGCAATCGCAAAACTTTCATGTTTCTAAATCATTACATAAACAGAAATGAACGTAAGTCTTTTTAGCAAAATGATATAAATAGTGGATATCATTACATAAACAGAAATGAACATAAGTCTTTTTAGCAAAATGATATAAATAGTGGATATCATATCACCACACAAAATATGGAGATATGGATTCTGTATCGCCTTTATAGCTGAGAGTTGCATGTAATTTACTCATACTCTCTTTCTCTTACCGAGGTCCACAGCTGCACTTACTTGCTTTTCTTTTTCTTTCTTTTTATGGATAATTTCATTTAATACATTACATAATGAATTTAGCTTTTTGTATTTGTTTTTTCAGCCGTTTATATATATATTTATATATTATGAATTAATTAAAAGTGGAGTTTGGTGTGAAAGACTATTGAGACACATGTCGTGAATCTTGGCAAATCAAAATATAAGGTTTAATCGTGGTGACCAATGAAAAGTAAACACGTACTGACAGTCTGACATTCTGAATGTTGATTGAAAATCTGACATCATGCAAAATACTACTCCCTCTGTCCCATATTATAAACAGCCTAAAGAAATATTGCTTGAAAAAGTGGACGTATCTGAATGCAATTCCATCTAGATACGTCCACTTTTTCAAGCAACATTTCCCTAGGCTGCTTATAATATAGAACAGAGGGAGTAGTATTTACTTTTACTTCATTTAGGGAAAATTAGAAATAAAGAATGTTTTGACTATATCTTTAGTAATCTATACCTTTGGTGATCTATATTTTTTTTCTTATATTGGGAGATTAGTCTTTATATGAATGTAAAATACAAATATACCATAGAAAGTGAAAATTAAATATATAGTTATATAATATACATGAAAGTGGAAATAATTTTTTTTATAAATTTTATAAAATACAAATATACCCAACTATAAATAACATATAGTTATTAATATATAGATTTTGACTAAAATTTTTTTTCAAAAAAACAAAATTAAATATTGATAATTTTTTTAATTTATATTCAAATTAAATAAGAACTTTTCTTTATATGTATATTTTCTTAACTTTTTTTTTTTTTGATGTTTCTATATTAATTTTATTGTTTACATTTTTTCATATTTGCCATATTGTTTTAAGTTCTTTTATTTTTTTTAATTTCCATATCAGTTAGATGTGTGGGAGATTCATATTTTAGTAACTCCATATCTTAGTTATATATATATACTTATATAAGTTTTTATATGATAATTATTAATTTATGATATTACTTATATAAGTTTTTATATGATAATTATTAATTTATGATATTAGAAGGACAATATTTTACATAGGAGTTTCAAAAAAATTATTATTATATTATTATATCGAATTGTATCATATTTTACATCAGCCCAACTCGGCACTCGAAATTTTTACTAATTTATTGTATTTATTAATTTATTGAGTATTAATTTATCGAGTTTCTACTGTAGTTGGTTTTGAATTGTTGTTAATATTTTTCTTCTTATAACTTTCTTATAACGTTTGACGATTAATGGTGTTAATTTTTTTTTTTGGTCTTGCTAATATTTTGTTTCTTTTGTTAATTTGTTGTTATAGTAGCTTAAAGTAGGTGTTTTCATGGGATTTTTTTTTTTTTTTTTGAAATTGTTCTTAAAAGTTCTATATGAAAAAAAAACAACATAACCGATCAGTCCTATATCCAATCTGATCGGTCCACGTTCGACAACAAAATGATCAAAAAAAAATAACAGAAACCGATTGTTGCTTACCAATGGGAGAAAGGGAGAGAT
>OVBJ01003016.1:0-12495 GCA_900406535.1 Noccaea bulbosa
TGTTGGTTGGAGAAGAAGAGAAATCAGGTTAAGTCAGCCTGCTGGTCGACCCGCAAAACCCGCCAAAATATGCGGGGTGGGCTTGGGCCTAGTAAATTTGTTCACAACCTGTGGCGGGCTGACCCGCATGGACATGACAAAAACAAGAAGCCCAAATGGGCAAGCCTGTGTGGACGCGGGCCGACCCGACTGACAGCTCTAGGCACTCTACTAGTTTATTGTANAAAAGAAAAAAAAAAAAAAAAAAAAAAAAAAAAAAAGAAGAAGAAGCAGAAGAGAGAGTGGCGGAGCCACGTTGTGTAAGAGGGGGCCCACAATGCTTTTTTGACATTTCATGCTAATTGTACACAAAATTCAACAATGCCCCCATTTGTTATTCATAATTCTACATTTACTTCTTTATAGAATTATATAATGCGAAAACCAAAAAAAAATTTTGAAAACCAAAAAAAGAATTATATAATGCCCCCCATGAAATCTAATTCTGCCTCCGCCTTAGAGAGGTGGAAAAAGACAATAAAAATTGGTGAATGTGGTTATCACGCAAGACATTGATGCCCGCGGCAGTTACAGTGGTTGTAATAATATTGACGGCGAAGCTGGTAGTGATGAAAGTGGATAGTGTAATTGAGGGTGTCGAAAATGATAGTGACAAATGGCGATAGTGGTGGTGACGGTGACAATGGGAGTGATGGCTGTGGTGATGATGATCACAGTGACAATTGGAATATGGTGATAACATCGTTATCACTGTTAGCATATTAACTTGTGATTTGATTTGTACATATTTGTATATGTTAGATGTTAGTGTAAATATTATATATACTTATTATTTTACCATGCTATACCAATATCATATATATATAAATATATAGATATTATATATATATTTATATATCTTATATGTTAATACATTACAAATATTGAATATTATAATTATCATGTTACCATCTATACTATTATTTGCGAATTGATTTTGTAAAATATAGTTCTCTAATTCAATCTCAGATTTAAAAATTTTAAATTATCATTAATGAAATCACTTATTTACACCTCTTTATCATAAAATAAAAAATTATTTGCATTACAGATATGCATAGCTTTCTTTGTAATTTGTTGTTATCTTGATTCATATTTTTAAATCTTACTTAGAAATATTTTTAAAACCATAATTTTCAATTTTCAGAATGTTTTTTTTATTTTTATATGTAAAATATTTTTAGTTTAATAAAAAATTATTTTATTACAGATATACATAGTTTTTTAATTTGTTTTATCTTAATTCATATTATTAAATCTTACTTAGAAAATTTAAAAAATCTTACTTAGAAAATTTAAAAACCACAAATTTTTCAATTTTAGAAATTTTCAGATTTAAAAAGTCCAAATTGCCATTAATGAAATCACTTATTTACACCTCTTTATCATAAAATAAAAATTATTTTTATTACAGATGATAGCTTTTTTTTTTTTTTAATTTGTTGTTATCTTAATTTATATTTTTAAATCTTACTTAGAATTTCTTTCAAAACCACAATTTTTCAATTTTCGAAATTTATTTTTATTTTTATATGTAAAATATTTTTAGTTTAATAAAAAATATTTTATTACAGATATACATAGTTTTAATTTATTTTTTATCTTAATTCATATTATTAAATCTTACTTAGAAAATTTAAAAACCACAATTTTTTCAATTTTAGGAATTTTTATTTATTTTATATGTAAAATAATTTTAGTTTTTTTTTAGACGGCGTAAAATATTTTTAGTTTATATTGAAAAAAACTCTATAATTTTTTTCCTTTTCTTGTTGCTGAGCATAAATATTTTATTTATATCTACATATATTAAAAAGGTGGACTGTGCAATGCAAAGAGGTTGCTTATCACACAAATGGCTGATCATGTTATCGAGGCAATTAGGTTTATAACAGGAGCAGAGCCGGGCCTGAGAAATTCGTGGTCCCATTCAAAATAAAAATTTGGGGCCTTACATAAGAACCAGATAGAGATTGGAACTTGAGCATAGAACCAGATAGAGATTTAGTCTCTTCTTCTTGTTTCATTTCCAAGCTCCAGATTCATATCTTGGCTTCATTATTATGAAACAGAAGACAATAATATTAGTTATATATGCCAGGCTTCGAGCATAGGCATAGCTTGAATGCTTGATTGAAAGCTGAAGTTTCAAACAAAGATTGAAAAATATGTTTGTAGAAAAAATTGAAATTGAAATCTAAAAGTTACATACCTATATGAAATCTACAATCAAACGAACATGAAAACCAAACAAGAATCTATAAGCTTTCCAAAATCCAGTTTCTATTTCTTCTCAATGACTCAATTTCTCGTGACTCAGTTTGCGTTTGGCGACGACGGTTCGTATTTTCAATTTTTTGTGTGTTTAAGATATAAAATTTAATTATTTTTTAGATACACATTCTTTCTAGATTATTCTGTAAGCTAAAAAATATCAGAAACAATATTTATGGGTTCTTGAAAATTTAAGAAAAATTGAGGCCCCACTCCAAAGAATTATTGGAATGGGCTCAAGCCCAGGCCTGAATAGGAGATACGGTGAAAAGTTTTAATACCAAGAATGTTTGTCACTTCAACTGATGGTAGATTTCCTTTTAGGAAAAGAAGAAGGCAATTCCCAGTTACGATGGTTTTCGCAATGACAATTAATAAGAGCCAAGGACAAACGCTGAAAAAGGTCAGTGTCTATCTTCTGAGGCCAGTATTTTCGCATGGACAATTCTGTTAGCAGTTTCAAGAGTAATGTCAAGAAGCGGATTGAAGATTTTAATAATGGATAAAGATGGGAAAGCGATAAAACAAACAACAAATATTGTTTACAGAAAAGTGTTTGAGAACGTGTAACATGATTTTTTATATATATATATTTTGTTAGACTCTTGCTTCAGATTAAAGACAGGATACGATTTCAAATAATCTACACATTATGTTGCTTACGATTAAGATATTTTAGGAAGGATTTAATAATAAAGATTTTCATTATTTTTTTTTTACTAATGATCAACACAGGTACAAAAACATTAACAATGAATAAAAAAACATATATGCTCAACAAACTTACGTAGGAAAAAAATATGAAACACTTTCGCGAAAAAACAAGGTATTAAGCAGAGGAAACGAGAAAAAAAAAAACACAAACACACACATTAGTCAAAAAAACATCACTGTTCAAAATCATAAAGGGAAAAAATTATACTACAGAATCCGGAAAAAATTTTAAAATATATTAACCATAAATTTTTAAAAATGACTGAACCCGCACACGGTGCGGGTGGATCACCTAGAAAGAGACCAATGATGACTATTACATATACGCTTCAAGACAACACGGTGCGGGTGGATCACCTAGAAAGAGAATAATGATGACTATTACATATACGCTTCAAGACAACCAACAACAGCAAGGGATAGTGTGTACCATATAATTTCTCTTTTAGTTTCAGTTTTGTGGTGATGACTCACCCACTACAAGAAAACAGGCTTTTTGCGACGGAAATTTGCGATGGAAAATTTCCATCGCAAATTTGCGATGGATTTGCGACGGCCTTGCGACGGTTTTGCGACAGATTAATAATCCATCGCAAATCCGTCGCAAGTTTGCGATGGAATGTACACCGTCGCAAATTTGCGATCGCTTTGCGACGGATTTGCGACTAAACATGAAGTCATCGCAATTCCGTCGCAAAATTGCGAAGACTTTGCGATGGAACAATTTCCATCGCAAACTTGCGACGGATTTGCGATGACTTTTTTCCGTCGCAAAGTATTTCGTCGCAATTTCATCGCAATTTTGCGACGGATTTGCGATGGAAATAGCTTTTATCGCAACTCCATCGCAAATCTATCGCAAATTTGCGATGGAATTGCGATGGATCCTCAAGTTTTAGGGTTTAGGGTTTAGAGATTTGACTACGGACTAATAAGGGTCGTATATATTGAATATATATACTTATTAATAGGTAAATATGAATATGAATATAGATATTGAACATTCATACATATTTATATATATATAGTCTGTGTTTCAGTAAAACCGTTTGTAATGTTATATAACTCGTAAGTTTCAATGAGCTTGATATGTACGGAGTTCAAGAGAAACCTAGTTTTATCTAGTAAAAACTTTGACGGTTGAATTATAGATTACAAAATAAGATTNATCCTCAAGTTTTAGGGTTTAGGGTTTAGAGATTTGACTACGGACTAATAAAAGTCGTATATATTGAATATATATACTTATTAATAGGTAAATATGAATATGAATATAGATATTGAACATTCATACATATTTATATANAATATTGCGACGGATTTGCGATGGATTTGCGATGGAATGTATGGAATCCATCGCAAATCCATCGCAATATTGCGACGGACTTGGATGGAATATGCATTCCCGTCGCAATTCCATCACAAATCCGTCGCAATATTGCGATGGCACAAAATATTTTGTGGGTGGAGGTTTTGTAGGATTATGCTGACTTTGAGAACGACAAGGGGCGGGTCGTGCAATGTCAGAATTGCAGGAAGATGCACGTTATTGCATCCCATGCTTAAACGATTTGTATGGTCCATAAATATTTAGCCATGGACTTTTGGTTTTATGTTGTTCAAAGAGATGTTTTAGAGTCTTTTGTTCTTTTTTTTTCTTGGTGGGCTATATCTTTTGGATGGTTTCATTCTTAAAAACCCATCTTGTTTTGAGCAATTGTTTAGTAGCTTCTAAGCTTATATAATTTCTTCTATATCCAAAGTACAAACCAAAATATCAGTAAGAAAGAGAAACCAAAGCCAAAGAATAAATTATAAGAGAGAGCTTTCACGAGACCATTTGTATAAGTAGTAAAGAGTTTGTTGTTACGTTTATATACATCCCGTCATCAGGAACTTCCACATCAATACCTATTTGAAGCAGCCCTGCATTCACGCATTCACATTTCTTTTATGCCAAAAAAAAAAAAAAACTCAACAAGAGAGATATAGAACAAGATTGGTTTTGCAAAGTTCATCAAACCTTGTTAGCAATAGCCTCGACTTGTCACTGCCCTTAGTTATACCAATTCTCTTCACAGTGGCTGCTCCTCCATCTGTGGTATTGCTTTCAAGTACTTCTTCAGCAAAGTTTTTCAGCCCCTGCAACAAACAGATTGGGCCAAATCTTCTCGTCAATCAGCAAAACAAGAAGCAGTTTTCTCTTTTCACTCAGTTGAACTTATGCACAAGGAATAAGAAAAGACAACCTTGGTTTCAAGCAAATTACGAGCTTTATGGTTTACAGGAAGTTGAAGTTGCTCCTGTTAAGATTGGAGTTAAATTAACAGGTGAGAGATAAAAACAACCATACAATAATATAAATTTGCACCACGTAGAAGAAATCAAATACCATTTCAGGCAGTTTTGTGCTCTTGCCTCCAAAATAGTTGTACAAGTGTAACATGCAAACATTTGTGACATCCTGCCAAACCAGAAACAGAAACAAAACAGAAAAAAATCATTGTTTTGTTTCAATTAAAGAAACCATGATTACGATTTGACTTTTCAGACTAACAAGACTTTCATGTGGTTCAAGAGTGGAGTCATAAAAGATAAACGTACCTGCTTGTATTCGAGCGTGTCCAACTTCCCATCCTGCCAAAAAAAAAAAGTTACAATACCAAAAGGGAATCATGAGAGATGCTAAAGAAGAATGAGAAAATTCTGATTCCTGATCTCATCTCAAAACAGTTAACTTCATCATTTGCTCATAATATGCCTTGAACAAATTGAAACTCAAAGACTCTCACCAGTCCAGTAATCAAATTATGCAATGACTCCAACTCAAACTCAAGTGAGCTGATATCCTCACGAGCCAAGACGACCTGTTTTTTTCCAGCATAAACCAAAAACCAGATTTTCGTTGGTCCAAGATAAATCATTCTAGTCCTAGGAGCTATAAAACCGTAATATCACACCTCGTTCTTGATTCCCTTGGAGAGATCAATCTGTTTTTCAACTTTATCATCCATATTCTGAATCTTCTGCGCTAAATGCCTTTTTGCAGCCTGAACACACAAAAAAAACGATCAAAAGATCCAAAATCTACCCCTCCAGCTCAACATATATCACCACCAGAAACTCACCGCAAGGGTCACCGAAACTTGCTCCAGGTTCTTTGTCAAGCTAGCCACGGCGCTAGCCATGTTAGCTTTCGTCACGAACATAAGGTCACTGAACGAGAGTCCCTAAAACCAGTGGAACAAAACACAACATTTTTTTAAAACCTTGTTGAAAAAATCGCTTCACAAACATTCAAAAAAACTTCACCTTCCACCACATATAAACATATCCTAAAGCTCCCAATGCCGCAGCAGGAACAGCAATGGCTTGTAAATTCGCTGATACACACACACGCACAAACAATTGATGAGCAAAATGATCCGAAAACAACACTAAAAAGCTTCTTAAATACATTAACATACCACCGGAGACTCCATCCATGACTGTTATCTGCCGCGATGAAGCTAGGTGTCGAACCTCCATAGCCAAACGACGAACCTTCAAAACGAATTAGCATATTTTTTTTGTCACGAAACATTCATAAAATCGAAAATCGGGAAAATTAGCAAAGTACCTGGGCAGCTACGGCATCGGAAATATCAGAATCTCCGTCAGATCCATCTCCAGATTTCTTCACCAGAGACTATTCGAAAGAGAACGAATCATTAAGTGGAACAAAGGAGGAGAAAAAGAAAAGCACAAAATCAATCAATGTGTAAGTAGTACCTGCAATTCACCCAACAAATCCGATAATTTGCCGTTGTTCATCATGATCGTACCAGTATAACCTTTGATTCAATAAATCGGAAAAGAGTGATTCAGGATACACAGTGAAGCAAAACGAGCGAGAAAAGATGAAGAGAGGAAGCGAGTGAGAAACCTGCTCCGGCCAAGAGCAAGATCCTGGATAAGCCAACTCCGGCTTGTACCGCCATAGCTCCGACTGTTTACACCGCCGCAGACTTGTCCAGCTTCCCCGTCGGAAATCGAATTTGAATTTAGGTATACCTAAGAGGACGAACGTTTTTAACGAGCTCAAGTCCTGAACTTTAAACCGGAAAATCAGAAAATCGGGTTTCAAAACTAACCCAATGTGTTTTTTTATTAATTATTTTATTATTTTGAGTGAGACTTTTCATTTCTTTTTTTAATTATGTTTTCAATTTTGAATCGATAAATATTAAATAAATATAATATCCTAACACATTAGTCTAGCAAATTGGTAAGATTTCATATTTTTTACATAAAAAAGGATTTAATTTCTTCTCATTTTTGAACCAAATTAAACCAAACCGAACTATATTGAACCGAGCCAAACCATATCAAACTAAATCAAACCAAACTAATTTTGGTTTGAGTTCAGCTTTTACAAAACACAAATCTAATCAGAAAATTTGCAAGGAAAGGAGCAACCTTTCCCCACTGGGTGGAGCAACGGCTTGAATCTCATAAAAATTCCATTCTCTTTCTTGGCATCAATTTATATATTTCTGACAACACTTTCAACTTTATATAATCCGGCCAAGACTATTGTGGCTAAAAAAGAAAAAACTAAGGATGCAAATGGTTGTAAACAAAAGAAACTAGAGGAACAATAAGAAATTATATGAGTGGAATAAAATTAAAGACGTAGAATTGATATTTTTTCTTCTAGTTCTCTTAGTTGGATTCCTCTTCACCTTTTGTAGAGGAACAAATTTTTAATAGAGTTGACCATTTTTTCTCTTATTATGTGGGTCTCATTAGAATTTAGAGGAATACTAATTACATCTAAATGGTAAACCGTAAACTGTTTAGAGGAATCCAACAGAATGGTTGATTCCACTAATTTTTGTTCCTCTAAAGTGTCGACTCTTTGCACCCTAAAATTAGATTATAAGATGTTAACATTTATGTAGGAAAAATTAGGCCTCAAATAAAACAAGCATATAACATCGGTTTCCCATAAACCAAAATATTGGACCAGTTTCAGCTGATCAGATTCTATTGTTATATAATATAATTCAGTGAATTGAACTAGAGAAACCAAAGATAAACGAAAGAAAAGAAGAAATGAGTTAAAACATTTTTCAGTTTCCAGAATTCTGAAAATTACACAATTGACAATTTTCACACTTTAATTGATTCCCACCTTATTGATTATGCATTCTTTTGTGCTCCAATCAGCTTCATCCTACAAAATAGAAGCAAGAATTTGATTAACTTTTAACCTTACAAAAATCCACCAAATAATTACATTGCTAGAGAATAATAATAAGTACCTCTTTTCGCAGAGATATACTTCTCTATCTCTTGTTTCTGCTCAGGCTTAAAAGCTAACCATTTTTCATGCTGAGGTAAAGCATCAAATGTTCCTCGCTCTGTGCATGAATTAAGGATAAAAATTAAACTACTAGAAAAAAATCTCACATAAAAATGTTTCTTAGAAAAGAGTTGAGTAAATTTCACACCTTGAAGCAAAAACTTTGGTTCTTCTCCGAAGCAGTTTAGTTTCCAGAGAGCAGTGCCATCATCATTCAACAGGATTGGCTCTGTTCTAACAGCATCACATCTTCCAGATATCATGCCCTGTGCCTCCAGCATCTCATCATGAGCTTCTTTAGCTTCAGCTTTAAGTCGAGACATAATTGCATGATGCTCTTCAACGGTCAATGGAGCTCCGGTTTGATCCATATGGGCCTTGCCAAGATCACTTTGCATCTTCTGTCTCAGTTGTTTCCCCTTAAAGGAAGTACGAAGTTTTAGCACAAAATAATAAAAATTATCTTGCAAGATTATAGAAAACACCTTTCGTTTTGCAGCTGTCGCCTTTTGTTTTGCTTCTTTTCTCTTTGTTTCAGACTTTGTGAATTCCTTGTCGATGAATTCCCTCATTACCCTGGAAAATGTCACACAAATGTGTATGTTTAGGTCATAAGGAAGCACAGATTACAAAAAAAAGCGAATAAAATACATTACCCTTTTATCAAAAGAATTAATAAAATACATTACCTTGTGCCAAGTGATTCATCACATAAGAAAATAAGAAGCTTGAGCCTTTTTGACGCATCCATCTTCTCATACTCAGAAACACCTTTTTTGAAAGTTTCAGGTGGGAAAAAACCACTCAAAACTCCTGATTCAGAAATAATCTCTCCAAGAAAATTGAACCATGTGGTGTCTGTAGGGCTCAGAGACAACTTCCTAAGATATAGATGAGATCATTCAAATGCATCAGAAACAAGAGCATGAAAAAGATATAATTCTTTTCAAAACACTCTTACATGTGTCTATCATCTGATATTAGAGTTAACAACTGGATCATCATCTTGATAACATTGCTGTGTTGTTGTCCCTTTATGTTAGGCCTAGATGAAAAAAGCTCAGCAACAATAGATTCAGTTTCTTCCTTCTTCAGACCCTATTACAAATAAAAAGGTCAAAATGTAAAGCTGAACATAACTCAGGAAATACACAAGAAAATGATTTTAAAAAATCATAATTTAGTTACGATTTACCTTTGCAAAGGCTGAACAAAACTCAAGAAACTGCAACACATTTCCAATGTCTTCATTTGGTATATCAATACCTGAGACATTAATCATGCTTATACCTTGAGGAAGTTGAGCCTCAAGCTCAGTTTCTTCTTTCAGTTTGTTACCAGCTTTGGCTTTCTTGATTTGGCCCGCCACTTTCTTCTTGTCCTTGTCAACCTCTGATTCACTTCTACCTTCATCCTCCTGCATAAACAACATATTCACCTGCAAAATATTGAATTGGAGAGTGTTTTTTTTTGTGTGTGCAACTATTAATTCCATTAATTAAACTTCCAAGGTACACCAAGAAGAGGGAATGAAGTATTCTCTTTGAACACTACAACAAAGCATAAAACACATAGCAAATAAAATGCTTTACATAGAGTTTTACATCAGTAAAGATAGAGAATTTACCGTTGCTAGAAACATTGATTCTTCATCCGATGACATCTCGAACGCCAGGATTAGTTATGCGCTTTGATGGTTTCTTGTCCTCTACAGCCATAACAATCAAATAAGAAGAAGACCCAGGGAAAGAAAAAATTTGGAATTGAGAAAAAACACAAAAAATGCTGAAAACTTAAACCGAAAGATAGAAGCTTTACAATGGGTTTTGTCGAATACACTCAAGAATTTAAATCAATCACAAGCAAGAAGAGAGCAATTTAA
The DNA here is from genome assembly GCA_900406535.1 of Noccaea bulbosa. Classification (NCBI taxonomy): domain Eukaryota; kingdom Viridiplantae; phylum Streptophyta; class Magnoliopsida; order Brassicales; family Brassicaceae; genus Noccaea; species Noccaea bulbosa. The sequence goes on from OVBJ01003016.1 coordinate 10,257, forward strand.
GAGAGGCAAACGTATTAAGCAGTAAAGAATTTTAAAAGAGGGATAAATGTTTTTGAAAAGAGTGAAAATGGGCGCCTCCCTGAAAACGTTTTCACTTGCACGTGTCTACTTGTTTTTCTCTCCTTCATTTTACTAAGGAATAAGGATAAATTAAAAGACTGTAGTAGATAAAATCACAAAATAAACTACAACAAAGATATTACATAAAAAATTAGAACATGTTTGTATAAATCTTATAATATTCTTTTTAAAATATATTTTTGAAGATGAATGAGGATATCCTTAATTTAATAAGATTACCAGATACGAGTCCTATAATTACAATCCCTATTTTTCAACTGAGCCTAAATACCTTAACCATACATCAAATTCTTCAAATCTAAAAGCTCCATTACTCTATTTGTAAAATGAATCTCGAATCACGGATGTTATCTTAGATATTTGGAGGATATCTATAAAATTAAATAGAATGCATATAAAAACCAAAAAACAACCCGTGTTGCTGTCAGCACAGATCATGATCTAGTATAAAATTAAATAGAATGCATATAAAATCGTAACTGGTTTTCTGCTTGGCACATACATTTCGCAAAATATTATCACCTCATTCAAGGGTTCATTGATGCAATCCAAATCCAACCTAAATTCTATCTGCGGTATAAAATACTGAAATGAAAACATACAAACTATGAGATTGATAACTTTTATAGAACGAAATTTAGCGGTAGACGAGAAAAAAACCTCAACCTAAATTATCTTCGTGATACGAGCGGCGGACATGGACACATATGAGATTCATAACCTTTTATAGCACAAAATTTAACCCTACGTGAGAAGAAAAAATAAAATGCATAAAACGACTTCGTTTTAATTACAAGTTAATATATGTCCATAAATCTAAACCAAAAAAAAGAAAAAAATTCCTAGTTTTATTATAAATAAAATACCAAATTAAACCAAAAAAACTGAAATGCATCAGAGCTAATGTCAAGTTTTTATTTTTTTGTAGAGAATATTTTTTCATTACCTACACTACACATAAGATTTGAAATTGGAGAGATTTGTGGTGGGTCTTAGGTAGATGTGAGATTTTTAAGAGACATGTGAAGAAGAATGAAGGTATTTCCCATTGATTTTTATATTTTTGATCTTACAAAGGTTGGATCTTTCATTATTTAAAAGTCGGATCTTACAAAGGAGAACCTAAAGCAGTCGTGCATTGCAGCTTTTACGAAAGCTGATGCTTTCGAATTGTGTGATCTAGGAACAAAAGTAAAAGAGATAACAGTAAACATAAGTGCAAGAGTTTAATATAGGAAAAGAGATCGTAGATTTCCTTGATTTTCTCTTGCGATGTTATTGTTTGAAGGAGTTCCTATCGGATTTGATATGCATGCATGGAAGCATAATCTTTTCTCCAGTGCGGATCTGCCGAATGGGCCTGAGGCCCAAAGCTACATCTATTATCACCTGGGCTTCTTTGGAAAAGCCCAACGCCAGCTCAGCTTCCTCTATCGTTGATCAGTCAACGTCTTCTTCCTCTTGTTATAACAACCTGCAACAAGAGAGAAGAATCAGGAGAATTGTGTGAGTTTACACAGAGAGGGAAAGAGAGCTCACAGAGAGAGAGAAAAGAAAGAGAGAAGTGAGATAAGCGATATCGAGATTCTTCTTACCCTTTTCTAATTGTGAGCTTGATCTCGTAACAGAGTCAATTTCCGATTCACAGGAATTTGTGTAACCTTCAGGTTTTGATTTTCTCCGTGATAGTGAAACGACGAGAGACGTGTTTTCTCCCCCCCAGTGAGTAGGAAACGAACACTGGGTCACCAAAAACTCTCTTGTTTTTACTTTCCTGCATCTAACAACTAATCACATTAGTAATCTGAATCAGACTTAAAAACTCAAAGAGGGGCATTGGAAGAGAGAATGCCCAAACCGGGGACAAAGGCAGAATGATAATTCTTCTGCTAACGCTGTATCAGAAGTAAGACAGCTTTTGGTCCTTACGGTAATCTCTCAGGATACGAAGGATGAATGGGTTATGGACTCCGGATGTACCTTCCACATTACACCAAACAAGGAGTTAATGTTTGACTTAAAGGAGTTTGAAGGAGGAAAAGTGCATATGGCTAATAGCACTTACAGTGAAGTAAAGGGAATTGGGAAGATTCGGATCACTAACCCTGATGGCACTGTAGTAATCCTCACGGATGTTAGGTACATGCCTGACATGAGT
>OVBJ01003017.1:0-14160 GCA_900406535.1 Noccaea bulbosa
AAAATGTAAAAATGTTACCAATATAATATTATTTAGAGGTCTTTTATCGGGTTTTAATATTAATCTACTTACTTTTAAAGTGTAAAATTTATTTAATATTTTTCTATGAATAATTAAAAATTATATAATAATCCCGCGTATACGTGGGACCTAATCTAGTTATATATAGAGGAAGAGTTAAACTAAACGATTAGGAATTATTCCTAACAATAAGGAAACAAAAAAAAAAAAAAAAAAAAAACCCAAAAANAGAAAGTCAATTTTGGTGGATGAATAAAATATGGGTATTCTTTTAAAACATTTACTGGACAATTCCACATATTGCGCTGGAAATCGTATGAATTGGTTCATAATTATGCTAGAAATGATAACAAAAACATCTCTAAGTTATTCTATGTCTACCATTTGCATAGCCACAAAGAAGACAAATTTCTTCTACGGTGCAATTCAATCCTTAAAAGACGATATCACGATACAAATTTTTTTTATATTAAATTTGTAACCCCCAATTCGTTTCTAAATTTTGTTTTGCCCCAAACAATCCCTATATTGTTAAAAGTTCCCCTTAAAAATTGGTTCCCAGAAGTTATTCTGGTCATATAACAAAATATTTTGAAACTTAATAGGGGAAAATAATAAAAAATAAAAACACTTCTGGATTCTTTTATTACAATGACAAAGCATGCCTTCGTGAGTGAATCAAATAGATTCTGGTCTGAATCCGACTTACGAGTTACGACATCTCGAAAGCGACAGTCTTCGCTACAATCTGCCTAACCCAATTATAATAATTTCAAATACATCACAAGATAACAATAACATATTTCAAATTTCTTCGCCTGACCACGAATGCTATAACAAAGGCAAGTCTTGGTTCTCATGAGTGATGAGTGTGTATTATCTGATCAATAAGTATTTGATTTGTCATTTGCTCACTATACTGTATGTTCTAATAATTAAGACAAGTCGTAGTCCTGCTAAATCAAATGAAACAAATAAATAAATAAGCAACAATGCATCTCTAATTACATTGAAAAAAACGATTTAACATAACAAAATTACACGCTAATACTGCTAAATCGTTGTGAAATCAGTAACATGACATTTTCTGCCTAAGCATTTACCTCAGAAACTGAAGAACTTTGTAATTGTTTTTCAAATTTTTCCTTTTATTATCGCTAATTTTGTTTCGAGTAGTCTTCCTTTTTTTTTTCTTGTATATACGTATAATCCGAGAGGGCGGGAAGACCTTTTTGTTGACTTTTTTTTGTGGGTATTTTTTTCCGCGAGCGGTTTAACTTGAACCAGATAAAACTCTACAGTAAAAAAATTCCTCTCCCTCTCTCTCTCTCTCTCTCTTCTCTCTATCCCCTTTAGGGTTTCAGGTTCATTTGAAATTTGAAAAATTCTCTGGCGCAACCTGACGGAGTCTCTCTCTATGACTGTTGCTTCGCCCAATCTAATTGTATAGGGATTTCTCGTCGAGCTCAGCACGAGTTCATGGGAGATTGTCTTCCAATGGAAATGAATCTACGGAAAGGCGACAAGGTTTGGGTGGAGGATAAGGATTCGGCTTGGATTGCCGGTGATGTGCTCGATTCTGTGGAGAAGAAGGTCCAAGTTGAAACTGCTACAGGGAAGAAGGTGTGATTAACCGTTTTTTTTTGGCTGGGTGATTTCTGTTTTGTCTCCTTCTTCGCGCTTTCTTCACGTAATTTGTTTGCTGATGTGCCGCCTTTTTTTGTTTCCGGGGAATTCAGGTTATCGTCTCCCCGGAAAAGCTCTTTCGGAGGGATCCCGACGATGAAGAGCATAATGGAGTTGATGATATGACCAAGCTGACATACTTGCACGAGGCTGGTGTGCTTTACAATTTACAGAGGAGATACGCTCTGAATGATATATACGTGAGTTCTCTTCACTCTTCCTTTTGCTATTGTCTATGGAGAGGTCTTCGTGAGTATAATTGCACTTTGAATTTTAGTTTTTTATTACTGCCGGCTACTTTATTGAGTCAGATTTCATTCCATATCGACTTTACTGGCTTCGTCGCGATATCAGTGTACATAGTGGCCGGAGCTTTACTCTAGAAACGAATTATAGTTTGCTTTTGGAATTTCTTGGGTATCCCATTTCACCTTTTTTTATGCCCATTTAACCTCAACTATATTCCATATTCATCTACGATACTGTGCGGGCCGCTAAGACTTAAAATTTAGCTGTGAATTATGCATTTAGGTGTGTTCTCTATGGAGATTTTAGGTATCTGTAGAACTGACCTGAGTGCTCATGTTTCAGTACTTGCATGATCCATGTAATTGAGGTCTGTGTGTAATTCAGGAAAACAATTTGTATAGCAAAAGATATCGCTCTACTGTCTCCGTAGTTATGCTTTATCAATCAAATGCCACCTTTGGTAACGCGAAATTATACTCTAGGGCAAATTTCCTGTTGCTTATTGCAATTTTGGGCTGTGTCTATCTGATGGGTTCTCCTTGATGTTGAATTATGATTGTGATCTGGTATAATATCTAGCTGAAAGATTGATTTTGAATTGTTGTGGAAAAATGTATATCATTACAGGCATTCACTTGGAAAAACTTGCTTATTTGGCATCCATTTGCACTAGAAACATCCTCGTAATCCAGCCCAAACATTTGTTTCCAATATAATCGCTATTAATGACTGGATTATCAAGTTTGTTTAATCGTAGCCATGTTTTATTAGTTTGTTAGACTGCCCTGTGAATTATATTGGTTGAATATTCTGTCTAAAGAAGGAGAGCTACGTTTCGTCATCTAGTTGGCAAAAGTATAGTTATTTTCCAGATGGTTTCGTACTCAGCTAGATTCCCTTGATGTGAATGCTGGCTTGCCCTTAGTAAATAGTTTGGTCGTAGCTTATGTCCCTATTGAGATGATAATCCTTTGTTGGAACTATTCTTTGGTAATAACTTCAGTCTCATTCTTGTAGCCACTCGTTATTGTCAGCATTTTTCACCGTTCCATTAGTAGAAGATTCCTGACTGCAGTTATTCTTATAACTAGTCAACGACGTTGTAATTCTTTTGCAGACATACACAGGAAGCATTCTGATCGCTGTTAATCCGTTTAAAAGGCTTCCACATCTCTACAATGGGTACATGATGGAGCAATACAAGGGAGCACCATTTGGTGAGCTCAGTCCTCATGTTTTTGCAGTTTCTGAAGTTGCATACAGGTGGTCCACCCTTTTTTCCCAAATTGTTCTGACATTTTTACCTGTTGCTGTCAGTAATGTTAATTAACCGTAGTTATGCTTAATAACCAGAGCGATGATTGACGATGGTCGAAGTCAGTCTATACTCGTTAGCGGTGAAAGTGGAGCTGGAAAAACTGAGACTACAAAACTAATCATGCAGTATCTTACTTTTGTTGGGGGACGTGCAGCTGAAGATGATATAAGTGTTGAGCAGAAAGTCCTTGAAGTAAGATTTTACTTCAAATTTTTATCTTTTGTCTTGTTCCATGTGAAGAAAAGAATTGGAAAGATGCCTTTTATTTCCCCTCCTATGGTATCTGTTTGCAAATAAATTTTAGGCTTGACCACTGTGACTTTCTTTGTTTGCGAGTGATCTAACTTAAGTTTACTTTTCTGCAGTCAAATCCTCTCTTGGAAGCATTTGGCAATGCGAAAACAGTTAGAAATGATAATTCCAGGTGGTTTACTGAATTTGTTTTTTTCTTTCTATTTTTTTTTTTTTCCAATGAAAACTGTGGGGTGTTTCTTTAGTTGGTTTTATGTCATTTTTGAACTATTTTCTTCATGACAGTATCATCATAACTGATTAGCACATATACGATACCATAGCGTTTAAAATAAATTATTTAGGGCTGTTAGAAACTAGTGGTAACAACTGGCAACGGCGCTTTGCGATGTCAGTATCCCCTTGTGAAAAATTGAAATCGTGAACTCTGCAGGTTTATGTAAACCTTTAACTTGAAGTATGGTAGGAGTTCTACATCAGATTTATGGTCCATTGACAACCTTGACCATTAAGGCGTTAAGACTCCTTCTACCTATGTAAAATGCATTATGGGGTCTATTTGGTTTATTAATATAGTCCTTGTACATGAAGTATGGTAACAATCTTACAGCTACTGGGAGGAACTAGCTTTTTTTGTTTCTTCATCTCGGATGTATAGAACCATAGTCATTAGTGTTATGCATTTGGATTCTAGAATTTTTGTTATTGAAATTTTTTTATTTCGTCAAACAATGAATCTGATTTTATGTGTGGCATTTTAGCTGCAGTTATCTTGTGTGTTGCCCTAGATTTTTTCAGTTAGATGGATTCTTATAAATGAGAGATCTACTGACCAAACTACTGATTTCTTTGTTTGTACAGCCGTTTTGGCAAGTTTGTCGAAATTCAGTTTGACGTAAATGGTAGAATATCTGGTGCTGCAATCAGAACCTACCTTCTGGAGAGATCACGTGTAGTCCGGATAACAGACCCTGAGAGGAACTACCATTGTTTTTATCAGCTGTGCGCTTCCGGGAATGTAATTCTTCTTCTTGCTCTTTATATGTCTCGTAAGATATTGTTATCCGATTGAGCTGTGCCAGAATTTTTGGCTGGTTTTGTCAATTACCTATGCCGATTACTAATCTGTTACCTTTTTGTATAGGACGCTGAAAAATATAAACTAAGCAATCCACGTCAATTTCATTATTTAAATCAAAGCAAGACTTATGAACTGGAGGGAGTCAGTAACGCAGAAGAGTATAAGAATACAAGGAGGGCCATGGATATTGTGGGCATAAGTCACGACGAGCAGGTCTTTTGACTTCTTATTGAATTTTTATATATTTTTCTTCCGTCAGTGTTTGAAAGCCGTTGCTTGTTCCCTGCACAAATAATTTTACAGGAAGGGATATTCCGCACGCTTGCTGGAATTCTGCATCTTGGAAATGTTGAATTTTCCTCAGGAAAAGAACACGACTCTTCAGTAGTAAAGGATCGGGAATCTAGATTTCATCTGCAGATGGCTGCTGACCTTTTCAAGTACATTAGTTTTTTTGTTAAAACTATTTTTCGATTGGGCGTACGAAGACATAGCTTTTACATTTTTGTTGTATCCCTGTAAACTTAATTAGGTGTGATGCAAATCTTTTACTGGCTTCTCTCTGCACGCGTTCAATTCTGACCCGTGAAGGTACCATTGTCAAAGCACTCGACTGTAATGCTGCTGCTACTAGCCGGGATGCCCTCGCGAAGACAGTTTACGCCCGTCTGTTTGACTGGTTTGCTTTCACTTGCTTAATTCCTTCATTTAGTGTATAGGTATTAATGCATTATACTTGTGTTTGAAATTTTCATTTTATGCTTCTGTCAGGTTGGTTGATAAGATTAATAGGTCTGTTGGGCAAGATCCAGACTCCCGTTTCCAAATAGGCGTCCTAGACATTTATGGCTTTGAATGCTTCAAGAATAACAGGTCAGCCAGGATCTCTTGAACTGATTAAACAACAGCTTCTTCCATTTCCCAGCCCTATTTATTGCTAATTTTATTGGTACACCATGTTTAGCTGTGAATTGTGTAAACTTTATCTGGACTGGTGCATTTCTGACGGCTTAATGTCTAAAAATGAAAATTAAAGCCAAAACTTGTTTGTACTCTGCAGTTTTGAACAATTTTGCATCAATTTTGCAAATGAAAAGCTTCAGCAACATTTCAATGAGGTAATATAGGTGACTCATTTTCAAGGATTTTGCGAGTTTTCGGGACATTATTTCCTCCCATTTTGATCTCTGCTCTGTTTTCAGCATGTATTCAAGATGGAGCAGGATGAGTACAGAAAAGAAGAAATTAATTGGAGTTATATCGAGTTTATTGACAACCAGGATGTTTTGGACCTTATTGAGAAGGTACGTTTCTCTATATTGTGTCCCTTTCATTTTGTTTTCTTTGTTTTGTTTAAATAGACATGTCAGGAAAGTTGATCTATCTTCCTCTAAATCTGCCATTAATATTTTTGCTATCTGCAGAAACCTATTGGGGTAATTGCACTGTTGGACGAAGCTTGGTACAATATTCCTGTCTAAATTTGTGTCTCCACGATATGTATGTTGATTGGTCTCTTTCTGCGCTGACTTATCTTTGTTTGCTTTTTATGCAGCATGTTTCCTAGATCAACTCATGAGTCATTTTCAATGAAGCTGTTCCAGAACTTGAAATTTCATCCGAGATTGGAAAAGGCAAAGTTTTCAGAGACGGATTTTACTCTCTCTCATTATGCTGGCAAGGTAAGTCTTGCTCTAGGACAAAGCTTAATGTTATTTTGTTTCCTTAAAACCTCAATGAGTTTGTGCCATAACATTTCTGCAGGTTACTTATAAGACTGAAACCTTTTTGGATAAAAATCGTGATTATGCTATAGTGGAGCATTGCAATCTGCTGTCTTCCTCCAAATCCCCTTTTGTTGCTGGGCTTTTCCCCTCAGCCCCGGAGGAGTCTGCCAGGTCTTCTTACAAATTTTCTTCTGTGGCTTCCAGATTTAAGGTCAGGAAACTGTCCAGATATTTCCGTTTTCACTTTGCAAGGTCCTCTGTTATGAAATCTGTAATTATCGATTGGGAAACTGACCATTAGTTTGATCATTAACTTTTGATTCTAGCAACAACTTCAAGCCCTCATGGAAACTCTCAGCAAAACGGAGCCTCACTATGTTCGTTGTGTGAAGCCAAACTCACTCAACAGACCTCAGAAGTTTGAGAATCTTAGTGTTTTACATCAACTACGCTGTGGGGTTAGTGCCTTAGCCGTTTTCTAATATGCCTCATTGTTTCCTTATAGTGACTAATTGAAGTGATCTGGCTTACACTCAGCTGGTTGTACTAGTATTTTTCGTGTTCATGGTTTTTCGTCCTTTTCCATTGTTTGGTCTTTTAACTTTGATGATCTCTTGTATCTCACAATTGGATAGGGTGTGCTGGAAGCTGTTCGGATTAGTCTTGCAGGGTATCCTACACGAAGATATTATTCAGACTTTGTGGATCGGTTTGGTCTTCTAGCTCCAAAATTCATGGACGAAAGGTGTGCATATCTGATGGATGATTCTAAGATTATTGCTGGCGTGATACTAATCCTATATTTGTCCTTACAATTTTGAGAACCTGCGTAAAGGTTAATCAACATATTTTTATTACCGCTTGATTGAGGAAAAATAGAATGGTGTATCGATAGAACTTAAGCATTATTAATAGCTTTCAACCAGGATAAATACCTTAGAGCTGGATTTCATTTATGTTTTTAATTTCTTGTATCCTGCATTGAATAAATCCCTATTGCCAGCAAGAGTAATTTGTTAATATATACATCATTTTCAGCAATGATGAGCAGGTACTGACTGAGAAAATTTTGACGAAATTAGGACTCGGGAATTATCAGGTATGTTTCTTGGTGGTTAAAATACCAAAGGCTTTTCTTTTATGCATAGCTCCTGTTAGTTGCTCTTATTGATTTGCTGATATTTGGATCATCTTTCACAGCTAGGAAGGACAAAAGTGTTCCTCAGAGCTGGTCAAATTGGCATTTTGGACTCTAGGCGGACTGAAGTTCTTGATGCTTCTGCGAGACTCATTCAGCGAAGACTGAGAACATTTGTTACGCATCAGGGCTTCATCTCTGTGCGGGCTTCCGTAATTTCTATCCAAGCATACTGTAGAGGTTCCTTTCTCATTTACTATTTTTCTTCTTCTTTCTTTGTGCATGTGCTTTTCTCTTGCATTCAATATTTCGTGGTCATTTTGTGAAATCTTCAGATATCTAACACACTTCTCTGAAAATTATGTATTGATTTCTTTTGTTAAACATGTTCACTGGAACTTGCATGCAAATCGTGGTTACTAGTATATTAATGCACTTGTATGTAATTTTTTTTCTTATTATCTCTGTTTCATTTCTAAGCCTGATAATAATATCTCTTGGCAAGGATGCCTGTCTCGGAACGTTTATGCCACCAGAAGGAATGCCGCAGCAGCGGTCTTGGTACAAAAGCATGCGCGCAGGTGGCTGTCAAGATGCGCGTTTGTGAAACTTGTATCAGCTGCCTTGGTAATACAGTCTTGCATCCGTGCTGACTCAGCTCGCTTAGAGTTTTCTCATCGGAGGGAGCACAGAGCTGCTTCTCTCATTCAGGTACTTCGGATCTTCAACTTTGTGTGATTAATACGCGTTACATTTTTTTTGTCTTTTAGTTTTCATATAGGGTAACCTATATTTGTCTAGTTTCCTGATGTGTCTAACCTCCTTCATCATTTCAGTCTCTAATGAATTTCGTGTGGTTGAATAATATGTAATATAAATCTCTTAGGCTCGTTGGAGAATGCATAAGTTTCGCTCAGCATTCAGGCACCGTCAATCCTCTATTATTGCTATTCAGTGTTGTTGGCGACGGAAGCTTGCAAAGAGAGAGTTCAGAAAACTTAAACAGGTATGTTTTAGTTATGGTAAAGAGCAGGATTATATTAGTTCGCTACCTATCACTCAATGTATGAACATGCACATCGACTTCTTGCAGGCTGCTAATGAAACAGGTGCTCTGCGTTTAGCTAAAACTAAGCTTGAGAAGCGGTTAGAGGATCTTGAATGGCGGTTGCAGCTTGAGAAACGATTGCGGGTATGTTGCCAGTTCTTATCATTTGTATGGTATTGATCTCCTGAAACAGAGTAAATAACTGCAAGTACTGTAAATACAGACAAGCGGTGAGGAGGCCAAGTCAGGTGAAATATCCAAGCTTCAGAAAACATTGGAATCCTTCAGCCTCAAACTAGATGCATCTAGGCTGGCTACCATTAATGAGTGCAATAAGAATTCAGTACTTCAAAAGCAACTAGACATATCCATGAAGGAGAAGTCTGCTGTTGAAAGAGAACTTAATGGAATGGTTGAACTAAAGAAAGATAACATCTCGTTGAAGGTAATTTTCCTTTTACATTTTGAACGCTTGTTTAGAGCTTGTTCTGTTACTGTTGGTGACTTGGGATACCATTTTAAGGGCTATGTTCTCCATCATTGGTAGTAAGAGAATCTGAGCAATGGTCTCAAAAGTGATTTAAATCTTTGGTTAACATGTCTTATTTTTTCTTTCTTCTCTGCTCCTTCTGCTAACCCTTTTTGATCACAGAACTCGATGAACTCCTTGGAAAAGAAGAATCTGGCTCTGGAAAAGGAGCTTATCAGTGCTAAAACCGATTGTAATAACACACTACAGAAGTTGAAGGAAGCTGAAAAAAGATGTTCTGAACTCCAGACGAGTGTTCAAAGGTTTGTCCTTGCAGCTCCCTTTCTCACGTCACCCCTAGGTTTTTGTCTAACAAGTATTTTCATTTTTTCCTTTGAGTTGTTTTCATTCAGTCTTGAGGAGAAACTCTCTCACGTGGAGAACGAGAACCATGTCTTGAGGCAAAAGACGTTAAGTACACCCCAAGAGAGAATAGGACATCTAATTGGTGAAGTATGTAATCTTCGACTATTCTCAGCTGTACCTTTTGAAATATGCATGTGCGAAAGTACTGCACTTTTTAAATTTGCTAGATATCTGGCTTTTTTTACCCCATGCGTTCTACCACCTTTGCTTGTTACTTGATTGCCATAATGTATTCTTGGGTTTTTACTTTTTACCAACTGCGCATCGTTGCCTTCTCCTTAACAGAAACACTCTAGTGCTGTTGTACCAGCCCAGAATGACAGGAGATCTGAATTTGTAAGTAACTACACCTTCTTTTCTTGTTTGTTTCATTGCCTCTGTTTTTTGTTTCTATTTCTAGTTTGTAAATGCTTGACAATGAGTATTCCACTTATGTCATTAATATATACAGGAGAGTCCCACACCTTCAAAGCTTCTCATGCCATTTTCACATAGCTTGTCAGAGTCACGTCGATCCAAATTCACTGCAGAAAGAAACTTGGTACTAATTCACTGCCATTTTCATTAGGCTGTCAATTTGTTTGACTGTGAAGGAAGAAACTTGGTTTCCTCAGCTGATAGTAACATGTTTGAATACTATTATCTCATTTTCTGTTTTGCTTTCGTCTCATGTAGATATTGCTATTTTGTTGTTGGCTTCAGTAGTTACTGGAGTTTGACATAAGTTACCACTATATTGCAGGAGAACTACGAATTTCTCTCCAGATGTATCAAGGAAAATTTGGGATTCAATGATGATAAGCCACTGGCTGCTTGTGTAATATACAAATGTCTTCTGCACTGGCACGCCTTTGAGTCTGAGAGCACAACTATATTTAACATTATTATCGATGGAATCAATGAAGCCCTTAAGGTGATTCTTGTTGGAACCTAATTTTACCCTCTTGATCTCCCTCTTGTTGAAGGGATCTTGTAACAACTTTCTTCCAAGTTGTTTTAAGTTCGTCTGTGCTTATATATGTATTTCAGGGTGCAGATGAGAACGGTGTATTACCATATTGGCTCGCAAACGCTTCAGCACTTCTATGCCTCTTGCAGAGAAATTTTCGGTCAAATAGTTTTCTAAATGCTAGTGCTCAGCGTTCTGGGAGAGCTGCATATGTAAGTTCAATTGATATCTCCACTTGAGAGTAATTTGCATGTTTCATTTCTATGGAATTGAAATTGCTAGATTAAATTTCCCATTGTTTATTGTTTATTGAGATTCAGTAGCAACGTATAGTCCTGTTATAAAATGTTCCCTGTGTAAACTGATATATTACGTTTCTTGTGTACCAGGGAGTAAAGTCTCCTTTTAAACTTCAGGGACCTGACGATGGGGGTGCACATATAGAAGCAAGATATCCAGCTATATTATTTAAACAACAGCTGACATCATGTGTGGAGAAAATTTATGGTCTAATTCGTGATAATTTGAAAAAAGAATTATCACCGCTTCTGGGATTATGCATTCAGGTAAGAAGTCGAAAGTAGGTAGATATTCAGCAACATTGATGTTTTTTTTCTAGATTATTGATTAAATGCCATAATCGTTGTTCTTTAACATGCATCAAAATACCCAATTCCTGGGACTTTATATGCCATATGGTGGTAAAAATTATTTGGTAGTACATAGTATCAAGTTGTATACAACAGCACTGTATGTTTTTTGATCTTTAGTTTCAATATACAGAACTGTTTTGTGGAAATATGTTATAATTCTTCAAGCGTTTCTGTGATGGTTCTCAAGGCACCCAAAGCTGCACGAAGTGTCGCTGGAAAATCCTCTAGATCACCAGGTGGTATGCCGCAGCAGTCACCGAGCAGTCAATGGGAAAGTATACTCAAATTCTTGGATTCTCTTATGTCCCGCCTACGCGAAAATCATGTATGCACACATCCCATAGAATCAATTATAATGTCTGCTTTCATATAAACGTGAAACTCTTACTCTTCCCCGTTTCTCCACATACGTGGATTAGTACCATGGTCCCTTGTGCTTTTAGAGTATCTACATTTTTTTTCTATTTTCTAACCGGACTATTATATTGGTAGGTACCCTCGTTCTTCATTCGCAAACTTGTAACTCAGGTTTTCTCATTCATCAACCTATCACTTTTCAACAGGTAGATGTGATCTTACTTTCACTTCTTTGTTGTATCACTTACCGCAGATGACTTTTGTTTTCTGCATATTTAATTTGAATTCTTCTTCAGTCTTCTCCTTCGACGTGAGTGTTGCACATTTTCAAATGGGGAGTATGTGAAATCTGGGATTGCAGAACTGGAGAAGTGGATTGCCAGTGCAAAGGAGGAGGTACACCATGTTATATACCCGATAGTTACTTCATAGATGGATGCTATCTGTGATCTAAAATTTTGTGAATACAGTTTTCAGGAACATCTTGGCACGAGTTAAATTACATTAGACAAGCTGTTGGATTCTTGGTAAGATTCTTCTTCTTCTTCTTCTCTGATAAACCAGAGAAAGTTTAGCTTCTTTTTGTAGTTGAACTTGCATTTAATTGGTTTGTATTTTATGCAATTTTCAATTTCATTCTTAGGTTATACACCAGAAAAGAAAAAAATCATTGGATGAAATCAGGCAGGATCTATGCCCGGTACGTTGATATTTTGTTTGGCTTCCTGTTTTTTCCTCTTGATTCCTTGCCGTAAGCACTTTTGAAACCTCACGAGACCTTGGCACTAATATATTCTTACAGGCTCTGACAATAAGGCAAATATATCGAATAAGTACGATGTACTGGGACGATAAATATGGAACTCAAAGCGTCTCAAATGAGGTGAGCTAATGTCTAAAACTCTCATTACTTGGCGTTAAATGTCTTTTGGAACACCTTAACACATATTTGTGTGCTGTAGGTGGTTTCTCAAATGAGAATACTTGTTGACAAGGATAGCCAAAAACTTACATCAAATTCCTTCTTGCTGGATGATGATATGAGGTATTATTCTCTTCCGTTTTTGTTTGTCTGTGTAATTAAATGAAATATCTTAAAACTTATTTGAGTTTCTCTCTTCTTTTTTTTCTCTGTGTGCAGCATTCCTTTCTCTGCGGAAGATATAGATAAGGCCATTCCAGTTTTAGACCCATCAGAAGTAGAGCCACCAAAATTCGTATCGGAATATACTTGTGCACAGTCCCTTGTGAAGAAACTCTCCACAGCTTCAGCCTCAAAGCAGATCATTTGATGCATATGAGCTTGATTATGCATCATTGAGAGTTAGAAAAACCATTTGCTATTGCAAATTTCTCTTTAAGAGAATGAACAATGGATGCTTAGACTTGGTAATTGTAGAAATATTACTGTATGTTGAAGGCGAAATATTTGTTGTTGTGTAACTTTTGTCAGTGTTTTTCGTTCTTTTTGGTGACTGTAAATGGTAGAACATCTTTGTAAATATTAAGGGTAATGAATTCTCATAATTCTTTGAAATTCTTTTGATTTATTATAATTGTTCACTGCATCTGATATTTTCGTCGAGAGTTAACTGGCCAAACAACTAATGTTGATATCAATGTGAACGTTCCCGTGACCGATTCGGTAACGTGAACAAAGGTGATAAAATGAAATAATTTTGACTTTTAAGAAAGCGATTTGTAGTTTTGGCAGTTTGGGAAACCACCAACTTTGAACCACTTCACTGTGCCAACTTATTTATTGGTGACCAAATCATAACTCCTTTCAACCAATTCATTCATGACAGACAAGACCAAATCTCGTGTAAACATGGAATTAAGAAGAAAAAACAGGAAGCCAAATTTGAGAAAGCATGGCATGTAAACTGTAAAGTAGCAAAATATTACATAAGCCAGAAAAATCTTAAATGTTTAATGCTAACAAGCTTAAGAATCTACATGTAGCAAATAAATAATTACCGCTATTCAGATCCCTTCAAAAATCTCAAAACGATTTTGTTGAACTCTTGCGCACATTCAATCTGGGGAACATGTGAAGTGTTCTTAATGATTTCTAGTTTCGTTTTGTCTCCAAGAACCCTGCATAAAAATATACCAACCGTTATAGCATTTAAATAATATGCTTAACAATATTGATATTTAACAACAATTCATTTTGTGTACGGTTAAAACTTAGACAATATCGTATATAATTTTACTTACTCTTTCAATTCATAAGCCATCTTCACAGGAAATATTTGATCTTTGTCTCCCCATATTATTAGGACCTCCTGAGGGTAAATAATATATGTTGGAGGTAAGTTACGTTTAAAAGACGATTTCGCGAATTGTTTGATATTTACCTTCTGACTACTAAAAAAAAAGTGGTCGAGAAAAAAAGAAGTACGTACCTGAGAAAGAGGATCGATGTTTAATTTCTCCTTCTTGCCAATAGTCTTTGTTCAAAAAATCGGCCGATTTGCCGAGTAATCGGCCGATTAATCCTAATCGGGTGTCAACCGTACCGATTTTGCCTAATCGACATAATTAATCGGTCAAATTAAATGAAAAATTCGGCCGATTAGTTGAAAAATTCGGCCGATTAATCGCTAAAGTCGTTTGGACCTTTTTGTTTTAATAAAAAATTAAAGTCCATTTGTGTTGAAAATGGCCCAAATCATATGAACAAATTTTTTTATATATATATATATATATACTGTAGATGTGTATCAGTTAAAATGAAGAACAAAATTGAAGCCATTTTGCATTAGATGTGTATTAGTAAA
>OVBJ01003018.1:0-14157 GCA_900406535.1 Noccaea bulbosa
TAGCCTCCCTAAACTCTCTTACAATGATCTAGATTCTTCTTCTAGCACCTCTTTACTTCATAGATATTTTCACTTCTTCTACAACTTTCTACTATCTTACAAATGATCTAGATTTTTATAATACAAAATATCTTACAATCTTTATCCTAATCTCTAGAACTCTCTATCACAATATCTAGATNAATGTGGTTTTTAAAGTTACAGAATAGTGTACAAATTTCAAAAGACATGAAACGAGTTCAGCGTCATTGGTATATGTTGAAAGTTGCAATTGTAGCCATCATCAAAGGAAATAACCAAATATATTACATGAAGATGCCACCAAGGGAATCAACAACTTATACAATAGTAACATAGTTGTTAAAATCAAATCGTTGCCTTACGTATAGATCACTAAAAACTTCAATGACTGGTGTAATAATGATATCGATATATCAACATGTAACGTGTACATATGTAGAGATATATATACAGGATTTGAGTTATGGTTTTGAAGGTAAGTTTCACCAGATGCTAACATTCCCAGCCATCCCAAGCGTGAACGCAATCAAATAGACAACTGACTGCAAGATTTCAAACAACCAAAATGAGATTACACATAGATGAGTGACTAAAAGTCAGCTGCTCTACAGCGATAGAACGAAAGAGGGAAAGAAAAAGATACTCACGGCGATTGCACAGGCAACGTAACCTGCTTTCTCGCGGTTATCAACAGATGTGCACAGAACGATAATAGCACCGAGGTACCAAGGGATCCCACCGAACAAGAAGCCCATGATAAACCTGAAACCAAAAGACAAAAACCTTAAATTAGTAAAACAAGAACAAGATTTTCAAGTCACAAGATGTATATGCCTTTTAAAAGTTTTACTCACAAGAACCAGCCCATGCCAAAGCCACAGCAAGGAAGGTCATGATGCTCTCTCATCGGTCTCACTTCAATCACTGTATATTCTAAAAAACAGCAAAACCCAGAATCAACACCGTAACGTTGAACAATATCACAAAAAAAAACAGAACAAAAAAAAAAAACAAATTCAATCCTCATTATCTATCTGATCATAATGAGAAATGTGTGATAGATTTCTCCAGAAATGAATAACCAAAATTGAGAGTAAGATATTCAAAGTACCAGGAACAACTGGGAATCCTTGAGCGTAATTCACGAAACCACCACCAGGAGGACCTAATAATCTCAAACACGGAACAGTCACGAAACAGAATACGTTGCAATTAACCAAAATCAAAGAAAGAGAGAGAGAGAGAGAGAGATTAACACCTTGGAGATTCTGATAAACATGTCCAGGAAACACGGAATTCGCAGCGATCGGATGCTGCGGCAGCGGTAGCAATTGCGGTGGCGGAGCCGGAGGGTGATAATTCGCTACGCCTTGAAACGTTCCGTAATAGTATTGTTGCTGCTGATTCGTGGGGATGTCTCTAGGTTTGGCTGCTTCCTCGTCCATAACTGAGATCCAGTTAATCTAAATTCCGCCCCCACACCGGCGCGACGCAGAGATCTAAGAAATATCAAATTTCTCCGCCGCGTTTACCGATTGGCTAACGGCGGTGTTTTTTTTTTTGTGCGATGGAAAGACGAAGAGAAGAGAAGAGACGAGACGAGACGCGTCGATGGAGACACCGAGAAGGAAGGACTCACAAGGCAAAGGCCCGCGTAGAAGTGGGCGAATTTTATGAACCGAACTAAACCGAACTGAAATTCACCAATCCGGGTCCAGACCGGGTTTCTACTTATCCAAATCAAACCCGAGCTATACAAAATCAAACCAAATCAAAAAATTAGATAAAACGATTGTGCAAGTTCTTGTGCTCCCGGTCTCTGTCTCTGATAACGACACGATTTCTGGAAAACCAAATCTCAACTATCATCATCTTTCAAGTCTTAACAAACAATAGCTCTAAGAGACAACGAAGAGAATATGGATGGCTAGGTGAAAGTGTTGTGTCATTACAATTATTGTATGCTAATCTAATCGAACACATTGACTTGTCTTTTAAGCTTGCAGATTCTCTGCTGGTTGAAGGCTTGAAGCTGATCCTTCAACTGTGGAGGCGTCTCTGTCTCTGCCTTAATCACTTCTTTCTAATGTTAAGGGGCCACGGCATTAACTGCAACCGTCATGACAGTTTTTCTTCCTTTAGCTTCTTCTCCTTGCTGATAACTGATAAGTGATAACTGAACTACTCTTTGTCTCATCTACATCACTTCGTTCAATATCTAAGACCTACGAAGCCAATATCTCTAAAAGTAGTTCATAACATCTAAAAAAAACCAAATATTCTTTCTCTCTACAAGGCTGGAGTGGTAATGTTTTTTGCGAATTGCAACTAATCATCAATAAAAGAAACTCAAAATCTAATCAATCAGACAACCAACAAAGAAGTTGCAATAAGAACATTTGTTTATAAACACCACAGAGTCAAACCTCAAACCAGATGTTACAGCATAACAGAGAAGAATTCTTTTTTTTTTTTGTTTGCTCGAAAGAAGAAACCTTTTTGGTGCGAAAATCAAAAGAGTAGCCGAGAAACAAAAAAAAAAAAAAACGTGTAAAGGTGTATCAAAGGGAAGTATAAGATGATTGAATCAGAAAGAAGCTTTGTAAAGTCAGTCAGACTGAGTATCCGGAAGATTCGGCATAGCAGAGTTATTGCTGCACCAAGAAACATTCCAAAGGATACCACAGACTGGTCTTAAGTACCTGCTATATCTCATCATCTTCATCATCTCATAATATTCCCAGAATGAAAACAAAAAGGTAAGCCCTAATTCTAATCTCTAATTCTCTACACCGTAAAATCATAGATCCAAAATTCTGAAACGGTCATGAAGCAAAGAATCAAAAGAGCGAGGTATGCCAATCTATCAGCTTCTGGATCTAGTCATGAGTTCGCCGGATTAAACAATTAAGAAAGTCATATAGGAATTGGAGACGACGGCTGAGAAAAGACAAGTAGAGCGAAATTTCAGATTTTTTAAAGGAGCTGACGGTTTTATAAACCCTACTACATCTCTAACAAACCTGACCGAAATGTTTGTGATTGTGATCGCGGGTACGGTTTTCCGAATCAACATTGGTTACCTGGTTTACACAAAAGTATTAATTTTAAATTTTCTAAATTATGATTGTTAACGATTGATTTTCAAAATATTTAAAACTTAAAATATTGCTTTTGCATAAACGACAAATGTTTTCCAATTTCAAGTAGCTTAACCCGATACATCTAAATCCGGAAGAATTCTTGGTTTGCACTTTTGCAATAACATTTTCCCGGTACATCTAAATCATGAATTACTAAACCAAACCGATAGCAAGAAGAACAAAAACCGAAAGCCCAAACCCAACACCAGCTCCGATTCTCTTCGACCCGGAAAACCAAACTCTAACGTCGTCGATCACAGGTCCACACAAGGAGCTCATATCATCCGTCCTCGTGTTGTAATAAACACTGTAGAACGCGACTCTGGTTCGATCAGCCTTGGCCGTGAAATTCAAACCGGCCTTCTCGAAACTGGAGTTCGCTTGCGCCATGTAATGAAAGTTCTGGGCCTGATCGCCTGCGAATGCCATTATAGCCAACGGTTCTTTACATTTATCACCTGCGTGGCCGAGAGAGAAAGACAATGTGTATGGACGGTCTGCTTTGGTCTCGACCATTTGGGAAATAATCCCTTCTTTGCCCGAGAGAAGCTCGACCGCTCGTTTTCCCCCAGGAACCGAGAAGTGATCAGAGTCCACGAACCGGACCGCCCGGTTCGATTCAACAGTCCAACCCGGAAGAGACGAGGTTTCTTCGTCGAGATTCGTCGGAAGCAGGACACCAAGTGACGTGTTCCTAAACATCCATGGACCTTCTTCGAAATCTCCATTTATCACCGCGTTATCTGAAAATGCAAAACATTAGGGTGAAACTGTAGTAATAATAGAAACAGATAACAATTCATGGTGAAATCTGAAAATTTAAGAACTTTGGGGTAAAATATTAAGGGCTTGTTGGGTGAAAGAAAGAGTAACCTTTGGGTTTATCAGGAGTGAAGAGCTTCTTGATAGCGATGTCGTCAATGATGGGCCCACAAGTGGGGTCATCCTCCATGCCAGGGTTCTTGAAAACCAACCGAATATGATCCTCTTCCGCTTCAAACGCCCACGCGTATGGGTCCCACCCCTGAACGCTGTACAGCGTCTGCAAATCCACGTTTCTCGACGCCACTGTGTCTTCCGCGTCTTTGTTCACAAACGCCACCGACACGTTTATCGATTCGAGCTGGGCGCACGTGCGAGCGGCGCTGAACGTGACCGAGTAGACAAACCCTTTCTCCACCGTCAGATCCTGGCTCATCTCTGCGTCGTTGCCTAATCGGACGGCGTGTCGGCCTTGTGGGACGATGAGGATCATCCCGCCTTGTTTCTGACCGGAATTGACTAGCTCCACCGTGCCGTTGGATTTCCAGCTTGGGATTTCGCTGGGTCCGTCAACCACTCCGTCGTCAGGGAAGCCATTCGACGGTGACGTCTCGAAGTCGCCGTTTATCACCAAACCTGCATTAATTAACCAAACAAAAGATAAGTGGAAGCAAATTTGAACTATTTACAGAAAATTGTAGAATTAAATTCAAGTGTGAAATTGTAATATCTAATCTAGATAGACAAAATCTGCAGAAACGCCAAATTATCACGTTCAAGTTGGTTTTTTAATAAGCTAGCTGTGTGAAAAGAGACATTTTAAATCTTTCTCATTTGATTCGACATGTAGAACTAGTAGTTTACTTGATAGTTGATAATGGGAACGTTAAAAAACAAAAAATTAGGAGAAGGACACACATATAAGCTCGAAACGTCTTCTATTTGGGCCCGGCCATACGACCCCCATACGTTTTCACTAAATGCTTGACTTAGTGGGACCACATATGTTGATATGGGCCCACTTTTTTATCAGGACTCCTTTTTTTTTTTTTTTTTTTTTTTTTTTNGGTTTAGACACCATCTTCACCAAATCAGTACAGTCCGTTTGAAAATTAACTCGCCGTTTTCCGTGGACCAGCATACTTTGCATAGCCCAAACTAAAGCTTTTAATTCTGTTTGCAAGAGAGATAAACCCCGCAGATTACTAGCCCCGACCAAAACTGATCCCGAATCCGGATCAAAATAGAACCATCCCAGACCCGCTCGACACTCCGTTTCCTTCCATGCCCCATCTATTTGGCAATACTCACCGGATGGTAGGGAATGCTGATGGGATATCGACTGCCTCGGACCCATATCACCATCCGTCTGGGCCAAAGCCCATGCACGCGCCTCTGTTATCGCTGACTCGAGGACATCCCTCGGATCGTGGTCAGCATTCGAGAAAACTTTATAATTTCGAGCTTTCCAAATGAACCAAAGTAGCCACGGATCTTATAGAAACAAAATCGAGTTTTTATTGAATCTTTTTTTTTTTTTTTTTTTTTTTTTAAAAGGCCTTTTTANTGTTAAAAGGCCTTCATAGTTTTTATTGAATCTTTCAAGGAACTTCATGTTTAAAATATATTTAAAAGCACGAATAAATAGTAGTCATTGGCTTGCTTAGAGAACACGCTCACGTGGCTTTGTTTTCTCCGACGTAAACTCGTTGCCCCCGAACGGATCGTCTCTTGAGGCGCATCCTATAGGGACAACTCTTTAATAAAAGTTTGGCATTTTGCCGTCAAAAAAAAGAAAAAATAGTAGTCATTGGCGTTATGCAAGATGGAAACTATTGGATGAAATTTGAGTATTCTTGATATATGATGAAGCATTTTTTTTTATTTTTTGGTTTCAATGTACATAAGCTTTCTTGTTTTCGTTTAGCGCTAAACTTCCTTAGTGTTGCATAGATGTAAGATGTAGACATTTTTTTGGAGAGAGCATAATAATGAAACTTTTTTTTTATTCATGGGATCAAGAATTACAATGTCTACCATTGCACTGCTGTTGAGTCGACGTTAAGGAAAAAATTGATACGAGCCAACTCCCTAGACTTAGCTCGTGTCGTAGGACCCTGGTAAGCAATGATTGAACACAAGTGATTTGAAGGCAAAAGCTTCCTCTTAACCCTAAGCTCTTTTCGAGATTAAGGTTAATGTTTGGAAGATGGTTTATTCATAATAATGAGAGAGCTTTATATAGCCCTCGTACAATGCTAACAAAAAGGAAAAACTTTGCTTCAAGGAAAACACTAAAAACCGACTCTAATGATAAAAGGAAATACTCCTAATCCTAATGTTTTCCTCTTTGGTATGTGATACCAAAGCGTGTATCATTACTCCCCTCCTCGACGAGGAGCTTGTCCTCAAGCTCCATTTCCGGATATGCCTCTATCAGTTTGTCCGAATCTTCCCAGGTACATGCAGCAGCTGTATCGTCGGTCCATTGCGCGAGAACCTGCCGTTTCCCACCACACAGTCTTGCTCGCAGAAGCTTGATTGGCTTGGCTGGCATCACACGTCCTTGCAGAACTGGGGGTAAAGTCGGTCTTGTTGCAGGAATCTCACCTTTGTGTTGTTTGAGAAGTGAAACATGGAACACATCATGGATTTTTGCTCCCTCTGGCAAGCGAAGTCGATAGGAAACAGATCCAATGCGGTTGAGTATTTCAAAAGGACCATAAAACTTGGGCGAGAGTTTAGTGAAAGCTTTTCTGGCGACAGTCAATTGCCGATAAGGCTGAATCTTGAGCCAAACCCAATCTCCATGCTTGAATTCCACCAAACGATGGTGACTGTCATAAATGGCTTTCATCCGCTGTTGAGCTTCAAGAAGTCTTTCTCGCGCCATGTGTAAGAAGTCATCTCGTTCCTCTAACGCGACATCCAACTCATCAATCGTAGAGCTCCCTGCTGTATAATCCAAAAGGCGAGGTGGTTCTCTGCCATAGACAAGCCTAAATGGAGTCGTTTTGAGACTTGTATGAAAGGAAGTGTTGTCACAATATTCTACCCATGGCAGCCAAGAGAGCCATTTGCGCGGTACATCCCCTGCAACACACCTTAGATACATCTCAAGAGTTCTGTTGACCACTTCTGTCTGGCCATCAGATTGAGGACGATATGCTGTCGTGCTAGGATGCCTTTCTCTGAATGAGTTAGTGCATTTACCTTACAAGGTTCTTCTTCAGGGGAATCGCTCCATCTTGACAATGCATCAGCCGCCTTATTGGTCTTGCCAGAACGAAACTCTACTCCAAAATCGTATCCTAACAACTTGCTGATCCAATGGATTTGAGGCGAAGTGGACAAACGCTGCTCCAAAAGAAACTTAAGACTGTAATGATCTGTGCGTATGAGAAATTGTCGTCCCCACAAATATGGTCTCCAATGGATCACTGCTTTTGCTAACCCAATCAGCTCTCTTTCGTAAGCAACCAACTTATGATGCCGTTCCGCTAGTTGACGACTAAAAAAAGCGATTGGGTGGTCCTGTTGGAGTAATACTGCTCCTATACCACTTCCGGAAGCATCACACTCAATGATAAAGCTCTTGGTAAAATCAGGAAGTGCCAGAACAGGTGACTCCGAGAGCGATTTTTTTAAAGAGATGAACGCATTCTCTGCTTCTTCAGACCAATGGAACCCTGCTTTCTTTAAGAGTTGTGTCAATGGAGCTGCAATAACTCCGTAATCTTGAATAAATTTCCGGTAGTAACCTGATAAGCCGAGAAATCCACGTACAGCTCTTACTGTTGAAGGTCGAGGCCATGTTGTGACGGCTTCAATCTTTGTTTGGTCAACTTTAACACCTTCACGGGAAATGACATGACCAAGGTAACCCACTTCCTTTTTTCCAAAGGAGCATTTTGTCGGTTTTAAAATCTGACCATGCTCGCGTAATAACTCAAAAACATGTTGCACATGTCGAAGATGATCCTCCCATGTTTGACTGTAAATTAGTATGTCATCAAAGAAGACTAACACAAATTTCCGAAGCAGGTCACGAAACACCGAATTCATAAGTCCCTGAAATGTTGATGGTGCGTTGACAAGGCCAAAGGGCATAAGTAAAAACTCATAATGACCGTGATGTGTTCGAAAGGCTGTTTTCTCCACATCTTCGGAGTTCATACGAATTTGATGGTATCCAGAAGCGACCACTAGTGATTAGAGAAGCAGATCGAAACCCTTCTGGAAACTACGGCGAATACTGCAGCTGCTACAGCAAGTAACACGGCTGCTCTCAACTCGTTGATTTCAGAGAGTAAACACACAAAAGACAGACAAACTCAAGGACCAACGGTGAAATTCACCGAAGAAGAGCTTTTTGACGTACCAGAGCTGAAACAACCAAGACTAAACGATGAAGCACCAAAGGCAACAGCAGAAGACGTACACAAGATAGAGGAGATTTGTACAGACCATGTGGAGATAAGGGAGAGCTTGGTGATGGTTCCAGAAGAACAAAACCACATGGCGGAGGAGAAAGAGCCACAACAGAATCTGATGTTGGAGCAA
This sequence comes from Noccaea bulbosa, assembly GCA_900406535.1. Classification (NCBI taxonomy): domain Eukaryota; kingdom Viridiplantae; phylum Streptophyta; class Magnoliopsida; order Brassicales; family Brassicaceae; genus Noccaea; species Noccaea bulbosa. The sequence continues at coordinate 8,490 of OVBJ01003018.1, forward strand.
AAAAACAGAGACCAACAACAAGCAGAAGTTGACATCAATCTTGTTATATTCAATGATGTCTTGTTGGTGGGTTTCAAGCATGTATTTCCTAATGATTTGTTAAGGTTCTACATAGAGAGGACCACTACTGAAACTTGTGGGAAGATATGTGAAAGCTGTTCGATGCATATCCAGAATTGGAGCTTGAGGACAAGCTCCGAGTGGAGGAGGGGAGTAATGATACAAGACTATGGTTAGGCTGTACTAGAGTCTCGTTTAGGTGTTTTTAATTAATGTTTTGGTGTTTTAGTTTATTAATTAGGTTTTCATGTTTTCCTTTTTACATTAGGGTCCTTTGTTCTAGAAAGATGTGAAAGCTTAGCTCCCTCTTAACCCTAATTCTCTCTTAGAGATTAAGGTTAATTTTTGGGGCTTGGTTTATTCATAATAATGAGAGAGCTTTATATAGCCCTCGTACAATGCTAACAAAAAGGAAAAACTTTGCTTAAAGGAAAACACTAAAAACCGACTCTAATGATAAAAGGAAATACTCCTAATCCTAATGTTTTCCTCTTTGGTATGTGATACCAAAGCGTGTATCAAAAACGTAGGCTGGTTCTTGAGGTAAGGCAAGACGTATTTCACAACGTCATCTTGCGCCATTTGGAGGTGCTTTCCAGGGACACTGACAAATTTCACTTTTCCAGCAGCATCCAATGTTTTCAGACCAATCCAGTCCTCAGTATAGAGCTTTGTCTGGATAAGGATCCACAGTTTACAAAACAAGTGGTTGATTAAATGATTATGAGGAAAACAAAACAAAACTAAGGATGTTTAAGGGTTTTCACTTGTTGAGGACGCAAGAGAGGTGTTGAAGCTCCTTCCGAGTAATATCCAAACCAACAACTTTCTTTGGGAATCACTATTGTATCACCTTGAAACTGTTTATGAAATGTAGAAGAGACAAAAAACAATGAGTTTATTAAACAATTTTGTTCCAAGATTTGTGTGAAATCGCAAGGATCATTGGTTTAGGCGCACCATGACTAGGACCAGGTGTTATTAATCTTGGTTTAAGGTTTTTGGATCTTGAAGAACAAGAAAGAGAGAAGGTATTACTTGAACATAGTCGGTGTAGACCTCTGTTCTTAGCAGCTGGCAATAAGGTGGAGACTGTAAAACAGAGAAACCCCATTATTATTGTTATTGTGATTAATTAAGACACAAAGATCAAGAGAAAAAGAAGAGAACTCACAGATTTCACAGCACAGTTGGGGATGTCGGATATACCAGCGTGGGGACCTCCTAAGGAGACATAGTTGATGACAGGAGGAGCATTGTCGCAGAACTCGATTAAGCCTCTAGCGACTAAGTTACCTTGAGACTCTGCAACAATGTTGTAACCTTTACTTAGCTCTTTCATTGTTTCACTTTCTCACACGCTATACTCGCTTGTTGTGTAAGCGGCATGGACACAGAATCTTGTTCACCATTTCCTATTTCTCTACAAGATAACACATAACAAAGAGAGAGAGTCATAAACCCTTTTGCAAAATTATGATTAAACAAGGAGGAGTAATTAGTTGAGTTAGTACAAGCAAGAGCCAGGTGAGCCTGAGAGGTTGCTGAGGAGGTGAGTGAAGCTGCTCACTCCACCATTGGAGCATTGATCTTGAACCCCTGTTTCAGTCAAATCCCTTAGTGCATTTGAATCATTAATCGACTTTTGAGAACATAAAACATAAGCACAAAGAAGGATCTTTAGTTACCGTGAAAGAGAATGAATGGAACAGAGATTGATACCGGAATGAAGAAGAAGAAGAGTGACAAGGTCACAAGATGAGCAGAGCGCTGGACACTCTTCTCCATTGAAGAACTCAGAGAAAAAATTGGAGGAAACTGAAGAAGCAAGAAGACAAGAAGTGTACGTTTGATACAGACGAAAGCAAATCTATTACTTAGTAGTTGGTGTATGAATTACTCTAAACTGAGTTATATAGTATGAATTACTCTAAACTTAATAAGCAAGAAGATCTTTAAATTCTTCAATGGGATGAAATGAAATCTCAAGATATAGTATGAATTACTCGAAAGAGATTTTCTTAATCTCTTATATTTGGTATGAGAATTAATGGAAAACGTTTTCAAATCTTTCAAACATTTAGGATTTTAAATTTCTCTGTGTCTTGGTCTCTAGGATAGCATCTAATATTCAAAATTATTTATGTGGATAAAACTAACAATAAAATCTCTGAAACTTAACAAAATTGGTGAGTATCAAATTTAGAATACTTGAATTTAGATTATTAACCAATTATTTCAAACAATCTAAAAATATGTAACTACTCAAATTAAATAGTAAATTTGTTAATTTACAGAAGTCATCTTATTATATAAAGTTGGATGTTGCATGCGCGAAGTGGTCGCGACACATGTGTAAGATAATTATAACCTATAAGATTGCGATATGTGTTATTTTTAATTTTAGTCTTATTAAGATTTTGACATATGTATTGGAAGAGAAAAAGAAAAAGAGAATTAAATAGATGTTTTGAAAAAGGAAAAAAGAAAACCTAATTAAAAATGTTTAAAAGGGAATTTATCTTTAAAAATAACCAACGATCATCAAAGAAAAATAAAAGAAATCATTTTAAAGAAAACTTTAATCTATTACGGCAAACAAAAAAATAAATATTTTTGCATGTCGTATTCTAAAAGAAAAAGTTACATATTCTAAAGTAAAAAATTATATTTGCCATTTTCTTTGTTTTACTGAAACAACCAAATTTTTTTTTTATATAATTAATCAAATACGGAAAACTCAATTAAAATAACTCAATAAAATTAATTCCATAAACTCAATCAACAAATTTCAATTACAGAAATAATATAAAAATACTAGCAACATAAATACCAGGCAATGACATAAACACAACGATAATCAATAAAATCCTATCATCCTCTCTGGCCGATTCCGCGAACAATTTTTTTTTACCTGCATCACATTAACGAAAGAGAGATGCATTAGTATTTAAAAAATACTTAGCGAGACAATCACCCCGCTTACATGCAAATTACGCAATTTTCCACATATTTAACATTAATAATAAGGGAAAAAAACAAAAATATACATTTTGGGATGTCAATTTTCAAAACTACACCTCTAGAGTGACTATTTTCAAAAATACTTTTTTTTCATTGAGTAAAAGAACTCTAAACCCTAAAATATAAACCTCAAACCCTAAAATCTAATCTTGAACCCTTAAATCTAAACCTAAATCCCAAAATCTAAACCCTAATTAAGGATTAGTAAACCCAAACTTATAGATTAAAATTAGAAAAAGTACAGTTTTGAAAATTGCTATATTAGAGGTGTATATTTAAAAATTTGCACCCTAAAAAGTGTATTTCTTAAAATTTCTCTAATATAATTGTTACCACAATTATTAAAATATTCTCTTTTATTTACTAAATAAGTTCCACAATTAAATTTGTATTTTAACACTTCAAATAATTTCCATAATTAAATTATTTTAAACCACTTTAATTATTTAATTAACCAAAAATTAATTAATTATCGAATTACACCACTTAATTTCAATTAAATCGATTAAACCAGATAAACCATTAAATTAAATCGATTAAATCAATTCGCAAAACCGGACAAGTGTCGACCGACACCACCTATGTTGTTCAACACCCAGCCCGATTGGTTTCGCTCTACACTGTTCCAAGAGATCGACGACCAATTCAATTTTCAGCACACAAACAAAAAAATCACCCAACCACCACAATAAACTCGATTCACAACAACAATAACACATAAACAACCGCGGAATCAACACAAACTCCACCAAAACACAATCCAATTTCACAACTCTAAAGTCTTGCGAGCCTACAGTCATGTACTCACCTTGATAAAAGATTGGGAAGAGGAAGAAGGAGATGAACAGCAACAAATCACCACAACAGCCTCTCGTAAACCTAAGCAAAAATACCAGAAATCTCCCTTCTCTCTCTCTTTCTCTCCTTTTCACGATAAGTGACAAAAGAAGGCGGCCACCCACTTTTATTCCCGAGAATATGGTTTCCAACCCTTAGCCAGCTCAAATCAAACAAATTAAATCAAACTGAAATCAATCCGTCGGACTGGTGTCGGACTGGTGTCGACCGACACCAATCACTCCCAGCGATTCTAAGGTTTAAGGATGTTATAATTCTCTCCCACTAAACTGGATTCGACCTCGAATCCCATCACAACATGTCTACCACAGACGGCAAACTCGGCCCACATGGCCAAACACTAGAGATTCTCACCTGATCCCCGAGACTCACATCTAATCATATGTTATACGCATGTTTTCAGGCATTATTACTCTTAACTCAACACTCAAACCACTTATATTAGTGACACTACACCCATATATGTATGCCGGAGAATACTATCTCCAAACGAAATATGCAAAAGGGTGACACTACACCCTGCCGGAGAACACTATCTCCAAAGGAAATGCAAGATACCACCGTCCCCTCGAGAGAATCACTATCCACTCGATACTCACTTCGTGACTCGTCAGCCACTAGTAAATAGCATCCTTAACCACTTATACGGATGACACTACATCCAGATAAGTCTGCCGAAGGACCCCCCACCTCACAAAACGTAAAGAGTAATAATTCTGAAACGCCTATAACATCTCTTATTAGATTTGTCTCATGACCCAACTGGTCAACTCAACTCGTAACATCCAAAACACACTTAAACACAGCACAAATTATAAGGAAAATCCATCTTATTAAAAAATGTGTATCGTTAAAAGCATTGTTTTTCTCTGTGTTATTATTTCATAACTGGAGACAATTTTTCATAGACTTTAACTGTGCTTAAGGATGTTCAAACGAACAATTTTTCATAAACTTTAACTGTGCTTAAGGATGTTCAAACGAACAGCCAACCCAGTTATTAAGAAGCCCGCTAAAACCTTTTTAAGTTTTACACTCATTTAGACCTGCCTGTTTAGACCCGCAAAAATTGTATATGCCCAATTAAACCCGTTTAGGCATTTTTGGAAAAAGAAAATATTTTGAAATATTTAATATATTACTAATTAATTTAGCATTTTATTATCAGGAAATTGCTAAACACAAACAAATACAACCGAGCCTCTACATGTCAACAAGAAAAGAGCGAAAACACAACCAATCTACAATAAAGTTTGTCGGCATATATATATATATATATATGCCCATTTAGACCATTTTGATATTTTCTTTTGCTATTTGGTTTATTTTGTTTCCATTTCTAAAAATAATTTTAAAGTTTCTGTATATAATTGAGTGTTTAAAAACTTGATTTGAAACCCAAAAAGATATATTTTAGAAAAATTATTCAGTAATAATAAAAAGAAAAGTAAACCAAAGATAAAACGATTAATTCATAAGAAAAAATATATACTTTATCAAAGTTGGGTCTAAAAAAATAAAAAATAATCAAACTAATATACTTCAAAATGAAATGAAAATGTTCATAATATGGTATTTTTTAAAAATAAGACAATTTTGCCAAAATATACTAAATTCAAGAATATAATCTAATATATATATATATATTAAATAAAAGTTATAAAACCAAGAATATCCAAAGCCTTTATCAAAAAAAAAAAAAAAAAAAAAATTTAAAAGGGAAAAA
>OVBJ01003019.1:0-14156 GCA_900406535.1 Noccaea bulbosa
AAGAAGCTTCCAGTTTGTATCTATGATTTCAAACTGTATAACTTATCCCTTTAATGTTTTGTATTTCAATTATGTAACAAGTAGTTTATACTCTTTGGCAAAGAGTCTTCTGCCTACGACTGTTGTAGTTCGCGTTTGAGTTTACTATAAAAAGTTTCGTCCAAAAAAAAAAAAAAAAACGATCCTAATATATATACATCTTTCAAGGTCTTAAAACTATCATTCATAAAATAAAAAAAAAAAAAAAAAAAAAAAAAAAAAAAAAAAAAAAAAANAAAATTGTGATTACAATTGAATTGAATTCTATCAAAGAAATCAAATCATGTTGATTTTGGAAATACACTACCATAAGTTTTAAAATCTAAAGATAATTCATATACCTATAATTGTGAAATGAATAATAAATCATTGTAAATGAATAAAAATTTAAAAAAATCTGATGTATTTTAAATCTGTTGGAGATGATTTTTAATATATAAAACCAATAACACCCCCTTAATATTGTATCAGTAATTTTTAACTTACTCTAAGTCTTAGAACTTGAGATTTTGAGTGAACTTGAGATTTTGAGTGATTTAGGGTGATTTGATTTTTAGGAAGTTTTAAAATGATTTTGTGTGAATTATAGAATTTCAAGTGATTTTAGTTAAATTATCGTAAAATCCAACCTAAAACCATGTGATTTGAAATCTCTTATTTTTAACAAGGAAATCTCCCCAAATCACTATAAAATCAAATCTTTCTTTTAAAATCTATCTTTTAAAATTATTTCCAATAACAGTGGATTTGAAAATGATTTTAAAATCACAAGTTCAATAACACTGGATTTTAAAAGTGTTTTCAGAATTCAAATTTAAATAACACTGGATTTGTCATTTTAATACAAATCACCTTAAATCATTTCAAATCTTTTTTTCAATACATCCCCTAAACTATTTTGTAAGTCTTTTGAATTGTTGAAGTCTTAACAACAGTTGCCTTGCTCTTGCTTATTCTCAATTAAATCTATTCCTGTTTTTACAATCTAATTGAAAAAATAATTTTATGTGATAATATGTTCTTACTGACATGGAATTAAGTCAGTCAGAACATGACGATCACATCAAAGGAACAAAATCATTTAAATTGTAAAAGACTGAAAAATATTTAGTGTTTTAATGGATTTTAGGGTTTACATTTCTATTAACTTTGTTTCTTTGAACTGTCGTATATATTGACTATTGACTAGAATTTGTGCTAATGGCTTTCCATGTTGCAATTCATAAAAGTAAAATAGTCAAAAACTTGTTTATGTTAACTAATTAAATCAAAGAGTATATATATTACAGGAAATTCTAAATCTTACAGATAGATTCACAAGTAATTGTTTAGTTACGCAATGAAGCTTCTACTGCTGTTGCTTGCCTTCTGCAGCCTTTCTCTATCAAGTAATTGTCCTCCATCGATCTTATCCTCTGATTTCCTATACTAATTCGTTGTTATTTTAATTAAATTGATCTACAATAAGGTTTTATGTTTTTGTTTTCTTCGAAATATATATATACTCTTCTGTTTGTACATGGTAATCAAATTTTAGTCTCTTAAAATCTACAAAACAAAAAAAAAAAAAATTAACATTGTTTTTATGAATACATTTGCAAGGGTGTGAAGAAAAAAAGTTCGTACCATATGATTATTCTGCAACAATAGCGGCAAGCAATTCTCTGTTTATTCGCCTTACTTCATATATGTTCGTAGGAAAGTCTTTTTTCATTAATTTATCTTTGTTTTTATTTCGGGTGCAGTGTCTAGAGATCCCTAATAAACCACAGTACAATGGAGGTATTATCGTGAATCCTGACCTACAAAACGGTACACAAGGCTGGTCACAATTCGGAAACGCCAAAGTGGATTTCAGAGATTTTGGAGGCAATAAATTTGTTGTTGCACGAGAGAGGAATCAATCTTCTGACAGCGTCTCACAGAAGGTTTATCTGGAAAAGGGAATCCTCTACACTTTCTCTGGTAAAACAAAATTTCCAAATTATTGTTTCTTGGATCACACTCTTTAAAAATTTCGAAATTATTGTTTCTTGGATCACACTCTTTAGAATTTTATAAAATTATAAGCCTTCTGCCAGTTATAATCTGATGTCTTATATGTTAATTGTAGCTTGGTTACAAGTAACTAATGGAACGGCTCCCGTGAGTGCCGTTTTCAAGAAGAACGGTGAATATAAGCATGCTGGTTCTGTTGTTGCTGAATCCAAATGTTGGTCCATGCTCAAGGGTGGTCTCACCGTTGATGAATCTGGCCCTGCCGAACTCTATTTCGAGGTATCTATAATATGCACAAACATTTGCGTCATCGTTTGCTTTTTGTTTTCCTTTCCGCATTTTGATGGTTCCTGTTTCGGTGGTTATGTGTAGAGCGAGGACACGACTGTTGATATTTGGGTTGATAGCGTCTCACTTCAGCCATTCACACAAGAAGAGTGGGACTCTCACCACGAGCAGAGCATTGTAAAGGAGAGAAAGGGAGCCGTGAGGATCAGAGCCGTGAACAGCAAAGGCGAGCCAATAGCAAACGCAACCATCTCCATCATGCAGAACAGGCTAGGGTTCCCATTCGGTTGCGCGGTCGAGAACAACATACTTGGGAACCAAGCATACCAAAACTGGTTCACTAAGAGATTCACCGTGACAACGTTCGGGAACGAGATGAAATGGTACAGCACGGAAAGAATAAGAGGCAAGGAGGATTACTCGACCGCAGACGCCATGTTGAGATTCTTCAAGCAGCACGGTGTCGCTGTACGTGGCCACAACATTGTATGGGCCGACCCTAAGTATCAACCTGAATGGGTGAAATCTCTGTCCGGTCCCGATTTATACAACGCCGTGAAACGAAGGGTTTTATCGGTGGTGTCGCGGTACAAAGGCCAGCTTTTGGGTTGGGACGTTGTGAATGAGAATCTACATTTCAACTTCTTTGAGAGCAAGATGGGTCCTAAAGCATCTTACAACATCTATGCCCAGGCCCATGCCGTCGATCCAAGAACACCAATGTTTATGAATGAATACAATACGTTGGAGCAACCCAAGGACTCATCTTCTACTCCAGCAAGGTATTTGCAGAAGCTTAGGGAGCTTCAAACTATTAGGGTTGCCGGATACATTCCGTTAGGGATTGGTCTTGAGTCTCATTTCGGTACTCCTAACATTCCGTATATGAGATCAGCTCTTGACACTTTTTCTGCCACTGGTTTGCCTATTTGGCTCACTGAGGTCGACGTTGACGCTCCTGATAATGTCCGGGTACGTAATTCTCTTATTAAGGCTACCAAAAACCTTGTCCCATTCGGTTCCGTTATGTTCTGATGTTCGGTTTTGATTTCTAGCAGGCCAAGTATTTCGAGCAGGTCCTAAGGGAAGGCCATGCGCATCCACAAGTGAAAGGAATGGTGACGTGGACAGGTTATTCTCCAAACGGTTGCTACCGAATGTGCCTCACTGATGGAAACTTTAGGAACCTACCAACCGGAGACGTTGTGGACAAACTTCTGCGTGAATGGGGAGGGTTTCGTGGGCAAACCACAGGTGTCACCGACGCTAATGGATTCTTTGAAGCTTCACTCTTCCATGGTGACTATGATCTCGATATGACTCATCCACTCATCAATTCAACAGTTTCTCAGAGCTTTAAGTTGACTTCTGAGGACTCTCAGCCATCTGATCCTCTTGTCGTTCTTGTTTGAGACGCTATGTTTATATACAGCTACTTAATTTTGTATTTTGAGTAGTTTGATTTATAGTGAAAAATGGTGGCAGCGACATATATACAATAAAATGTTTTACATTCATGGATTCAAACATATAATCATCACTCGATTTAAAGTTAATTTTATATGTTTATAGATTTTAAAACTATTATAGTTTCGGAAACATGATTAACAAATATAAAATCTAATAACACTAACTATTAATGCAGAAGTTAAAATAGTAGAGTCAAATATGCTTGTTTCTCAATATAAAGGTGTAAGATTTTTGCATACATATTAAAAATATATTTAATTTTTGTATTTTCTAAAATAAAAAATATTTTATCATCTATTTCAAAACAGATCAACCAATAAAAAACTAATGTACAATATTCAAAAAGTAAAAAATAACAAAAACACATTTAATTTTGCATAAAAACTTGAAAACTCTTTATAATATGTAGAAAAAAAACTCTAAAATATTTTATATTATGAAACAGTATTTATGTTAAAAGCTATAATAATAGCACCCTTTATATTTTTGACCCAACATTAACTGTTAAAATCGTAGGGGGTTTGACCAAAGGCGCCATTCTGTATTGGAATTTGGAACCTAATCAAACTACTACGTAGGGGAACTCTTAGTAGTAAAAATTATGACTAACTGACTGTTGAAAAAACAAAAGTAGACTAATCAAAATATCAAATGGTCAATCTTCTCGAATAATGTATGGGAAATTTAATTTTGGTCATGTTAGAAAATTTAATGAAACATGTCCTTTTTCTGTCAAGTCAAATAACAAAACATCTCTGTCTATATATGAGCCACTATCGAGTTAATCAGCAAAACGGGGTTAGCAATCCATAACCGTATATACTTTGCATTTCGTTCTACAATATGGATTGGTATTTAACCTTTTTTTTTTAAAAGTACTGTTATTAGTCAGTTTTAAGCTTTGTTGACTAGTCGTGTCGAAATTTCTGCTCACTAACATAAGTTTCATCTTGGTTGGTGGCGGTGGTATACCCATTTTTAGCTTTTTTTTTTGTTTTTTTTTGTTTTTTTTTGAGAAAAGGGTGCTGAAATAATTTCTTAACCACAAGTGCTTCGACATAACTCCAAAAATGTGTCACGGGGCAGCAATTTAAGCCACTCGTCGTCATTGGAATTTTAGCTTCTGCATTTTTTTATTTCTTCTTTGTTAAAAGTTTGGTTTCTTCAAATAGTTTTTAATAATAGTATCAGTTATTTCAGAATTAAATTTGATTCCACAACTGCGACTTTGATAATTAAGAGATTTAATATCTTTTCTTTTCTTTTTGGTCAGAAGAGATTTACTAAGTAGCAATTTTTCAATACAAAAAGAATCAGCAAAACTACAAGAGTTTTAGATTATATGGTTAAAAATAATTTTTACTCGTTTAAGGTTCTATATTATAGCTATCTTTTTCTATCTTTAGGAAGGGTTTTAGGATATTGTTACTTAAAGGTAGGTCTCCTTTTTTCAAGTATTACTCAATGTAGTACTTAGATATATATTGCAAAATGTGTAGTTTCAAGTCGTTTTACATAGGAAAAATAAATATCTTCTTCTGATATAAAATCTATCTTCAGTGTAAAAATATAGTAGAATCTGATAACCCCAAAGCTTTATTTACTTTTACAGGAAGGAAGATGAGTAATATCAACAATGGCTTCTTCCTATTCATGTTTTTTCTTCTCCTCTGGTGTCTTGTGCATTCAGGGACTGCCGTTGATCCTTTCTCTCATAGCCACTCTCTCGAAACAGAGGTACTCAAAACTGAAAAAAACCGAAATAAGTTATATCTGAAGTGTCTATTTTTGTAAATCCAAATTTCTAACAATTGTAAAGTTTGTTTATATATAAAGTGTCTAATAAAGCCTCCACGAAGCAACGAAACGCAAGGATTAATACTACTTAGCCGCTCTGTTGAAGATGACTCCGAGCAAGAATGGAAGATAGATGGAAATAGAAGCATTAGAGAAATGGCACAGAGAATTCAGCTTCACCAGGGAAATATTTACAGCTTCTCTGGTAATAATATATACAAATGGCACACATTCTCTGATTTACATAATATAGCTCGTCACTCTTTCATGGTTTCTTGTCTCGTAAGTTACTCTTCCAGCCCAGATATTTTTGGGTCAAATCTTCATAGCTGTGTTTAAAATCTGGTTTCTGTTTAGTTTCGAATTTCAGCTTTCAGTTTTTTTTTTTTTTTTTTGGGTTGGTTTACGGCGTATATAACCCAAATTATATTTGTTTAGTATTAAATTTTGGTTTATATTCAGTTTTCTATCAAGCTGAATGATATTGATTTTCAACGATATTTGAATTCGGTTTGGTTTGATTTCAACTTTCTGGATATAGGAAAAAAAAAAATTCATGGTAACCGTTAACCAATACTAAAAGATTATATCAGATACTTTCTTCCGGTTTGGTTTAAGTTTGGATCAGTTAGGTTTACCTATATTGAACAACCATTATTTCTCTGTTAATTGAAATATACAGCTTGGGTGAAACTGAGAGAAGGAAAAGACAAGAATGTAGGAGTTGTATTCAGGACAGAAAATGGAAGACTTGTTCATGGAGGTGAAGTTAAGGCAAAACAAGGATGTTGGTCTCTGCTTAAAGGTGGCATTGTACCAGATGTTTCAGGTTTTGTATATATACTTTTCCAGGTACAACACCATACATGTGTTTTCATAGAATTTGGATACATACATATATTCTGTGTTGACGAAATTTTTATGCGAAAACAGAGTGAAGACAGAGAAGCAATGATCTCCGCAAACAATGTGTCACTAAAACAGTTTAGCAAAGAAGAATGGAAATTGAAACAAGACCAACTTATTGAAAAGGTAGCCCCTTCTGGATTTTGGTCTATCATATCTAACATCCATGTTCTTAAATCTATTGTGTGCTGTTTTTTTTGCTCTTATATGACTCATGATAATTGCAGATAAGGAAGACCAAAGTGATATTTGAAGTAACTTATCAGAACAAAACCGCAGTAAAAGGCGCAGTGATATCCTTAAAACAAACCAAACCATATTTCCTCTTAGGCTGCGCAATGAATTTCCGGATCCTACAAAGCGAAGGTTACAGAAAATGGTTTGCATCGCGGTTCAAAATAACATCATTCACCAATGAAATGAAATGGTACACAACGGAGAAAGCACGAGGTCAAGAGAACTACACGTTAGCCGATTCAATGCTTAAATTTGCGGAAGAGAATGGGATATTGGTTAGAGGTCATAATGTTTTATGGGACGACCCAAAAATGCAGCCAAGTTGGGTGAAGAAGATAAAAGATCCTGAAGATTTGATGAATGTGACACTTAACCGGATAAACTCGGTTGTGAAGAGATACAAAGGGAAGTTAACCGGGTGGGATGTGGTTAACGAGAATGTGCATTGGGACTACTTTGAGAAGATGCTTGGTGTAAACGCTTCATCAGGTTTCTACAATCTTGCTTATAAGCTTGATCCTGATGTGACATTGTTCGTTAACGAGTACAACACGATAGAGAACCCTAAAGAGGTTACCGCAACGCCAATAAAAGTGAAGAAGAAGATGGAGGAGATTCTTGCTTGCCCAGGAAATATGAACATTAAAGGAGCAATTGGAGCTCAGGGTCACTTTAGTCCAACACAGCCTAACTTAGCTTACATGAGATCTGCATTGGATACGCTAGGCTCACTAGGTTTGCCTGTCTGGCTCACAGAACTTGATATGCCTAAATGCGCTGATCAGGTCAGTCATCAAGTACCTTGCCTAACAAGAAAGCCTTTAATTCTCCTATCTTTATTTATTATCATAGTCATGAAAATTGGTTAACTATATAATATGATTGCTTGGTAGGCGAAATATATGGAAGACATTCTCAGGGAAGCGTATTCGCATCCTGCGGTGAAAGGCATCATAATATTTGCTGGACCTGAGGTGTCTGGTTTCGACAAGCTGACACTCGCGGACAAAGATTTCAACAACACGGAAACAGGAGATGTAATTGACAAGTTGCTCAAGGAGTGGCAGCAAAAGTCTCCGGAGTCTCAAAAGATTTTCATGGCGGATATTGAGAATGAGGAAGGAGAGGTTTCCTTGTTGCATGGACATTACAATGTGAATGTAAGTCATCCGTTGATGAAGAACTTGTCCACCAGTTTGAGCTTCGAGGTAACTAAGGAGATGGGTCAGCATCAGGTGGTTAGAGTTGTAATTAATGCTTAAGATGATTATAGTCTCTATAAGATTATCACAATGAAATAAAACTTGAAAATTCATGTACAACGAATCATAATTCTTCTTCTTCAGAAGCTTCTTGAAGAGATTGAAGCCTAAAAATTTTAGACTATATATTTACCTTTAATCATATTTTTCTCACACTTCCACCAACATTTTTTTATAATTAAAATTCACACCTAACTAGCATTTTCAATCCTGCACAACTTAAATTTCCTGTTATCTCTAGACAAAGAAAAAATAAAATATAAAGATTAAACTCTGTACAACTCACTGGAAAACACACAAACACACAAATGTGAAAGGAAGTGAAAAAAGCGAAGATAACACATGGAGGACGGGAACATCGAAATCGGGAGCATAGGAATTATCATTTAAGCGAGCCTAAAATTTGCAAAAGTGTGCGGTTGGTCGAAGTGCGTGTTCTTGCACGTGCGCACATGTGTAAATTTGTTGAACCTTGCGTATTTCATTTTTACGTGCACACGTGCCCACATGCATGCCTGATTCTGCTAGCTACTAGAACCCCCTTAAATGAAATCAATCAAAATTCTTCCTTTTTTGTTCATATTATGTGAACTTACTACATGCATGTGTGCCCAGAAAGAGATGCAATTCCAAAATATATGAAAATTTTCTGTTCACAAATTTCAAACTCTGTAATCTTATCGTCTAGACAATAAACAAACAAAAAAAGTCAGAAAAAATGTAAATCTTTATTTGAAAAACTTTATCAAATTATTACTCTTTTTCAAGACTTAATCATGATATAATGACACCAGTTTCTCGTTCATCAGCCCAGAAATATATATAGAGAGTGCCAAAATGCACGAAAAGGGATACAGAGTATAAATTATGATGGCTTTTTTCTTTTCGACACGAGAGATTTAGGTAAGAATTAAATTAGCTAGTACGAAAAGGAAAAAAAAAAAGCAGAACAATATGTGTGAGGACATGTGATATCATAAAAGCGTAGTCAATACAATAGACCGCTCGGATCTTCTTTGTTACCACTTGTCGGTCGATTGCGCTTTGACCCATGCACCATCTAGTTAGTAATTACTCCCACTAATGGAGTATAACTTAACACGGAATAATTTATTCATAATAAACATATAATAAAATTTGATCAATAGGAATTTATCTCTTCTAGGCAAGTTTTGGAGAATATGTCACGTGGGAACTTTCTATAGCATGATATTTATCATAAAACCTTTAAGAAAGAAAGAGACAGGTATTTCTCATAAATCCAAGAATTGAGTTTTTCACTCTAGCTAGTTAGATACGCATCGTTCGTTTTTTGTTTATATTTAGCCGAAATAATAATATATACTATAAGGTTTTGGTAAATATATTCGGATTAAAGGCTTTTTCAAAAAAAAAAAATTGGATTAAATGAAAAATGCTTGGATATATACGAACGCTGCATGTCATTCCCATGTTACACACTGGCATTGTAAGAAAAGAGCTACCAAAGTAGTAGTATTATAGAATTTATGAATACAATTTAAATCGAGTTCACATGTTGCGAACTTGCAAAAAAACACTTGAGTGCTGTGCCTAAATAACGCCGACTTATCCATTAGCTTATATAAGTTTTCTTTCGTTCATACTTGCTCCAATAACGACAAAATAAGAGCAGAAATTATTAGACCAACCTAAGGTTTGAAAATTAATAGGCAAAAGAAGTAGGAGACGATGATAGTAAGTTAAAACAAGGCGATACTCCGTACCTGTTGAAGATAAGACCAAAAATTGAATAAATAAATTAAACAAATAGATAGAAAGGAAATCACATATGGAGAGATATATAATAGATGCATGTCTATAACTATAAATTAAGTCGATTCTTCACTCAGATTTTTCCTCTAAATATTTCTCCACACAGCCGTTCAACCTCAAAAGAATTGTTTTTTATAAAACATAAAAAGGAAAAAATGTTGGGCTCATCGGAATGGAGTAGTGGATGCGAGTCGGGATGGACTCTGTACTTAGACCACTCTGTTTCTTCTTCTCCAAGTCCTTCTTGTTTTCGAGACATCAATGGGTTTGAAAACAGAAGGAAAAGCAAAGATTCATGGGATCAAAACTATGTGCATCATGAAGACGAAGAAGATGAAGAAGAAGACGATTTGTCAATGATTTCAGATGCATCTTCTGGTCCAAGGAATATTTCTGAAGAAGAATCTGTGAAGAAGATAAACGGTGTTGGTCCCAAGAAACAGAGCAAGAGAGAAAAGAAAAGAAGAGATTGCGATAAAATGAACTCTGTTCTTGATGATACTGCTAGTTCTCATGTAAGTCGTGTTTTCTTTTCAAAAAAACTTTTGTAAAACCAAGTGATAATAGTCCATTAGTTATCACTCTATTTTTAGAAAACAAAGATCGTTTTTTGTATTGGTAGTAGATGTATCTTTAGCCACTACAGAGTTTACATTACATATGAGTCCATCATTAGTTTAGGCTTTTAACAGTTATAGAAACTAGGACATTTTTTTTTTTTTTGGCGATTGAAAAAAACCAAGATATTTTTCATTCTCTTTTGAATGAGGGTCTTGATTTTATTGTTTTGTTTTTGTATATTTCTTGTAGATGTTCCAGAAAAGTGTTGGTGGTAATAAGATAGAGGAAACCTTTCCAGAAAGTACATCGGATTACTCGCAAGGCTTCTCGGCAACTCACTTTCAGGTTTCTCCCTCTCTCTTTCTCTCTCTTTGAGGTTCTGTTGAGTACACCTGACTTGTCTCGGCAGTCTTACTATGTGTATTTGCGTGTTAAAACAAGTAGGACAAAGCAGTATTCCAAGAACGGTATGGTTATGGGCAGATGGAAACCAGATTCTAAATAACCAGTTAAGTAGTAATTGTTATTATGTATAGATGCTCACTACCTGTTTACTCTTACTTTATGAAGTGTATACTCCAATCTGACTAAAACGTTGAATTAAGCAGGTGGTTTTTAGTGTGAGGATCAAATTGAGGAGCAGCTATTTTGGACATTTGTGAAGGTTTGATGGATTGAAGTTATGATTAAAGTGAATCTTAAGTCCTTATGAAAGAAATGAATGAGTTTAAGCAAAAAAAGAGTGCTGTAGAAGAAACCCAAAAATGAAGGGACCAAAGAAAGGTTTCCAAATCTTCACTGGATCTGAATCTTTCCTCTTTTTGATTTGTAATTTCGTAAAAACAAATGTCCCTTGTACAACACTATATAATACAGTAGTTGCAATTTCATGTCATAGTGTAACAAATTTAAGTGCCTAAAATAAGTTTCTCTAGGGGAGCTTTTTAAGTCAAACAAACAATAACTTTAACAGACTATAATATTCTGCAGATTATAAATTCAGTTTACATACGTAAATTACTAAATTCTACTTGTAAAATGCTAAAACTAAAGAGAGTTACCAGTTTTAAAGATTTGGCAG
Source organism: Noccaea bulbosa (assembly GCA_900406535.1). Classification (NCBI taxonomy): domain Eukaryota; kingdom Viridiplantae; phylum Streptophyta; class Magnoliopsida; order Brassicales; family Brassicaceae; genus Noccaea; species Noccaea bulbosa. The sequence goes on from OVBJ01003019.1 coordinate 11,434, forward strand.
ATTACAAATGTTGAAAACCGGTAATTCTGAATAGAGTTGCTCTCTTGATTGGAGAGTGTTAACCGGCCCAAGTCGGAATGGGCCTGACTTATTATGGTCCATGTGAGATTGGCCTTAGGCCCTTAGCTAAAATTGAATAAAACCAAACCACACAGAGAAATACAAATGCAAATTATACCATGAAAAATACATGGAAAATACAAGTGTTTTCAGAATCATTTATATTTTCTATATTTCGAATCTGAGTTCATGACCCAAATAGTACCACTTGATTATCTAGTTTTCGAATATTTTATTTAGTTATTTTTATGCGTTTTATCATAAGCAGGGTCGAATCATGCCTTAACTATTCCGTATTAGTCTGGATGGTTGTAAGTTGGAACTAGTTTTCTCTTCAATGTAGGTAGGTTTGGAGGGACAAATTTATAGTTTAATCAGATATAAAACATTGAAGTCAACATGAAGTCACGCTTAGATTTGCCACATACAATAACAAAAAAAAAAACGCCACGATTCAGTTTTGGCTTTTGTTTGAAGTTAACATTGAGGAGACATTATCCAATCACCAAGGTAAAAGGAAGACCATTGAACCACCTACTAAAAGCTGTGGAAGAGATTTGAAGACAAGAATAAGATCTTGCATTAGTACTTAATAATATTAATATATATGATATATATGTGGTGTCTTACTTTATATATAAAAATGTGTGTGTGTGAGATTCGTTAGTGTTTGTGTGTGTATGAATAAAGAGGGGGAGTCTTGATCATTTGCAAGGTATCACAAAATTAACTCAATAAATAAAAAAATATCATCTTCTATAAGTTCTTGATTTTCTTCTTCATCATCTCTACTTGCTGGGAAGCCTTTGGTCAAAAAAAAAAATCTCTACTTGCTGGGCAAGAAGCGTCATTCAGATTCTTTTACTTTCTACACAAAATGAAATGATTTTAAGTGGTTTGTGAGAAACTAATCCAAAACTGTTTTTTTAATCAAAAATCCTTATATATTAAACCCGCAGTTGGTATGTAAATTCGTCTACCCTTTAAAAAAAATAGAATTGAAAAATTATGATCATTGCATTGCCATTACCTAGTTCAAATCTAAATATATTAAATTGAAAACCTATATGTTTTTTATGAAAATTGTTGACAGCTAATTAGCCTAATTTCAAGTAGTTGCGATTAAACTTTTTTAAAGAAGGTAGGTGCTCACATTGTCGCATTGATTTTTTAAGCCTAATCAAGTAATCAGAAATCTTAGGACTCTCCATATGATTTGTTGTTGTACTCTATCGGGTTGTTTCTCATCCAAACGTACATATTTATTTTAGCAAAACAAAAAAAAAGACAAATGTACATATTTACGAACGTATTGCGCCGACAGAAATGGGCTCCATTCCTCCAAATGCATATGTTTCTCAATTTTTTACCTTTTCTACTTTTTCTATTCCAAAAAGGATTAATATGAGGTTAAATTACCACTTTGGTAAATGATAATACTGTTTCTAAATATACTTTTTTGAGTTTCTATGTGTTTCTCCTATTATTAGAATCGAATCATACTTCAAATAGCCGTATTAATTAGTCAAGATGGTTGTAATTTGACTACTCTTTTTGCTCTTCAACGTAGCTAGGTTCCTACGGAGAATACTTAACTCATATAGCCACGTTCGACTTACAGAGGCTCATATAAAAAACAATGTGAATTTCGAAACAATTATTTGTTTTTGATGAATTCTGTTGACAGCTAATCTTAAGTAGTTGGGACGGAACAGAAAATGTAGGTGATCACATTAATTTCACCTTGTAAAGCATTGAATTATAAATCTTAGGACTCGGCATGTTATTTAGTTGTTGTACTCTGTTGGATTCTTTCTCTCACTCAAACGTGTATACAAACATAAATTATGTCGACGGAAATGGAGGTCGTAAGTGTTCTTCAGTACCTTGACAACAAATCCATATTGGTCATTGGAGCTGCTGGGTTCTTAGCAAATAGTACACTCTCTCCCCTTTCTATCTACATATACTTGTACAAATATAACGTAAATCATACTACTAATTATTGTAACAGCCCGCACGTATGTGCATGGTCGGGTCACGGGTGCTAGTTATCTTGCAATGTAGCGTAGACATTACCTTTTCCTGAATGTGACTTCCACTTAGAACAACCTCGTTGCGGGTTGGTATAGCAGAGGCTAGGCTTTAATTAACCCATTTGAATCCATAGTAGGCTTGATTTCTAGGTCGGCTTTGCCTTTAAGATTAATCCGGATTCATATTTGTTATCGGTTGGTTATATATATATATATATATATATGTTCGCTTCGTTCTTGCGAAGCAAGTTAAACCTTGCATCACCCAGTCCGGCCCCACTACCAGAATCAACCAAGATTAGCAACAAAAAACGTTATAGACAATATCCAGGCATTAATTATAGTTTATGAAATCTACACTCGAACAATTATAGTATGTTAATAAATTTTCAGGTATAGGTTGTAATATGCATGTGTGACTAATTATAGGCAATGATGTCTACGCATTGTAAATGCTTGTTACGATTACAATATATAAGAATATATACTAATGTTTTGGTCATTTCTCAGTAAATAATTCGTGGGTTAATTAATATGAGAAAAGCTTATGCTACTCATTTTAATTGTTAACCCTGCATATCCCTAATATATTAAAAGAGAATCAATTTTTAAAACTAACCTTTAGTT
>OVBJ01003020.1:0-14153 GCA_900406535.1 Noccaea bulbosa
AACGGAAACTAAAAGACTAGGTGAGAAGAGTGAAACTGTTTAAGTAACTTTGCCTGTTGATGACCGGTCAAGCGCTTTTTATCTTCCTTGATAACAGATGGTTCCCAAAGGAACATAGTGAAATCATCAGAACCTGAGACTAATCTTTCAGGGGCATCCCCTTTTGCTTGGTTGTATCTTTCGAGCGCCTATAAAACAGCAAATTTTCCAAAAAGAGAGAGATCAGAATCAGGGTAAAAGAGAATAACTGATCTCAAGTGTGGAGTGTAGTGAGANTGAATGGAAGAGAAGAATATAGAATTATGTACATAAGAAGTGATCTTGTCGCTTAAACATGTAGGCAAGTACCGACTGATTAACTAGAAAACGAGACAGCAAATTAAGTTTCTTTGATTATTTGGTCAATAATAAGCATTAGACGCTACAACTATGAAAGAAGAGGATAGGAAACATTTGACATATTGAGAGACATACCCTGTATATATAATCCCATCTCGGGCCCATTTGACACAAGTCACAACAGATGTGTGTCCACTGAGAATAATCATAGTTTTCTTCAGTGTAACATCCCAAATCCTTGCATCACCGTCTTTACTAGAAGTTACAAATCGACGGCATGGAGAGCTAAGATGGACTGGTTCCCACGAGATACCAATTATCCATTTCTTGTGACCCTAATAAAAGTTAAAGACTGATAGTCGTCAGTAACAAACTTAAACATATGTATCAAATATCAAGTTAACAAAAGACTTTACTGTAAGTGGATTGCCGTCAAGCTCTCCTTTCTATGCATTCCAACAGCAGAGTTCACCGGATTTACTACCACTCACAAGATGCTTACCATCCGGAGACCAAGCAAATGAGAAAACTCAATTCTTGTGCCCTGAAAAAGTGAAAAGAGGTTAGTTATATCATGGAGGGAAGCAAAACTAAAGAAGGATGGTGAGGGAAAAATTTTGAACCTTTGCAGGTAAACAATGGAGTTTCAGTGTTGAGATCCCAAAGCCTGACAGTAGTATCACCTGAACCACTTGCTAACTGCTTACCATCAGGACTAAATGAGACGCAAAGCACAGCTTCCGTGTAACCTATGATTTCAAAACAACAAAAAAAATAACCAAGAAAGCAACTGACACACTGATAACTTCTTGACAAGAACAAGAAGAACAAGAAATATTATGTAGCATACCAGCAATTGTTTGTGAGCAACGGTTAACAGGACGAATTCGGATAACAGCTTGTTGTTGATAAAAATTTTTAGATTTTTTTTCTTCTTTTACATAGAGCCATAACGAAACTGCTCTTATTTGAGTGTTTTTTTTTTACCTTTGTTTTTCTCCAAGTAAGAACCTACAGGTACAAGAAATTCTTCGTCTGATACATAGAAACTGTAAGGTAACATCTACTCCTGAACAAAATTAACCAAAATTCAAAATTTGGTGGTTATAAATTTCGCAAGTCACGATAATAAGCAAAAAAATCATCTTTCATAGACTAAGTAAACACTAAAAACAGAGGCGTCAAGTTCCTGCAAAATCCCAAACTAGCTAGCAACGAAAAATCACTTATTTTCACGAATTAAGAGTCCGAAAAAGTGAGAAGACGAGAGAAGAATTGTTACGTTGTTGAGGAACTTGTTGACGAGCTGAGTAAGCTGCAAAGGACCAGCATTTTGAGGAATATACATAGCAGANCTGGGTCTGTTAACAGACACATCACTATCTTCCCCATGCCTGCCTCATCCGTTTCCATGTTCATCACGACGACGAGGTAGAGGATTTTGAGGAACAAAAATTCCGACTTTATGTTGGCGTTCTTAAGAAAGAGGGAAGAGGGAGGCAATTAGGTTTGTTTTTGTTTTTGTTTTAACCGACCCGAAGCTTTTTAGGGTTAGGCCAAAAAAATAAACCATTTCACACAAAAATGGTTTGGTCAGTTTAAACACAATTCCATCTCAAGTTGCTGCTCAAGTGGAGTCGGCCACAGTTTTTATCAAGAACACTCAACAGCACCAAGAACACAAATCAGTCAAACTCAAGTTCCACGCCAAGCGATCGATCTAGACTACAAAGGTGAGCTAAATTGCAAGCAAATTTCCGAATTTAACAACATATGTGAGTTTAATTACAATTTGAGCTCAATAACATCAAGAACACAAACCCATAATTTTTAGCAACAATCATGTACGCAAGCATTGCATTGGGTCAACTGATATACAGATAGGGTAAGCGGTCGAACGAACGCTCAATCGAACGAGTGATAGAACGAAAATCTCCAAAATACCTTCCGACCTGACCGTTCCTTCGACCCGCTGGATCTACCACCCATTCGATCAGCTTGATCGAGTGCCCATTCGATCAACCAGCTCGACCATCCAATCGATCAACCCGTTCGGTCACACTGTTCGATCTCCACCGTTCGATCACCAACGTTCGATCACACTAATCGATCTCCACCGTTCGATCGAGCTCGACCCCTGAAGTATTAAGACCTATTTTCAGCCATTGTTTACATTACGCTTTTTTGAGTTTTTAGACTTGGTGAGATACGACGTTTTTCATTGTTTTTGAGGGAGAAGAATTTGAACGTTCTTGTGACAGTTTTTGGAGAAGATTTCTGAACCCTATTGCTTATTGTATTCTGTTTCTTATTCAATGAAATTCATCTCATCCATTGTTGTTATTTATTTCGCCATGTCTGAGTAGTCTTTTAACTGGATCTAGGTTTTTCAAGGGAGTTCATGAGTTAGATAACTTAATGTAAATAGGACGTCTTATCTATTGTTTTCGCCATTGATTGTCTTAATGCTAAGATTGATTTGATCACTTGATCTTAGATCTTAAGTTGATCTGTTCGTCAAGTCACTTTTTTTTTGGGTGCTATGATTATGTCTTGTATATAATGAAGACAGTCTTTTTTTATCATTTGCAATTCGTTAAATTAATAGGATAAAATCCAAACCAAAACTTTATCAATATGTACATATAATTCTAGTCCCTCAAAACGGTAAAGAATATGTACAAATGAGAGCACATCTTTTTATTTTCCTGACATGAAATATATTTTGAAAATTGCCTAAAAATTCTTTTTGAAAACTGTTTTTCTCTTTATGTTGCATGCAGAGATGTTGTCATGGACTAACCGGATCCGGTCTAGATTATTGTGATTGGCTTTGGCCTAGCTATAGCACATCCTTATCTTTGAGGCCTTGAGGGTTTAATTCATCAAGTCAAATAAATCTAGATCGAGCCAAAGGGATTTGACTAACCACAACATCACTATGTGCATAAAAACATTCATGTAACATCTAAACATCAGGTCATAACAACTAACAACTAACAACTTGATGGAAAAAGGTTTTCACTAAGCTTAAGATCAAAACGCCCATACAAAACCTGTCGGTCTCTCAGTACAATTATCAAACAAGTAGAAAGACTTAAATACGTAAATAGTAAATATATGATTGGTTTAGTGAACAAAAGGTCCGAAATGCTCTTTCCTTTTAACCCTTCCGTAGATTCAAAACTCTGTCTTTACAACCAGAGACAACTTTCTCACCATCTGGACTCCAATTCACCGCAAAAACCTATCGACAACCGAGAAAAACAAACAAAGGGTCGCAAAATCAAGAGAGACTATAATTCAGGTGAAAATATACTAAGCTTTAAAGGTGGTTAATACCTCATCTGCATGACCAGGAAGATCTTGTTTTAACGATTTCGTCCTAATTTCCCAAATCTATGTGAAAGTAACAAACTATCTAATTCAAAATCCGAGGTTTATCTCCATTAAAGAGTAGAAATGGCGTTTCATCGAGTCCCGTTCAATTATATCAAATCAAGTGTATAAGTAATCCCATCTCCGCCCCATTTGACACAAGTCACAACAGATGTGTGTCCACTGAGAACAATCATAGTTTTCTTCAGTGTAACATCCCAAATCCTTGCATCCCCGTCTTTACTAGAAGTTACAAATCGACGGCATGGAGAGCTAAGGTGGACTAGTTCCCACGAGATACCAGTTATCCATTTCTTGTGACCCTAAGAAAAGTTAAAGATCGATGGTCGTCAGTAACAAACTCAAACATATGTATCAAATATCAAGTTAACTAAAGACTTTACTGTTAGTGGATTGCCGTCTAGCTCTCCTTTCTTTGCATTCCGACAGCAGAGTTCACCGGATTTACTACCACTCACAAGATGCTTACCATCCGGAGACCAAGCAAATGAGAAAACCCAATTCTTGTGCCCTGAAAAAGTGAAAAGAGGTTAGTTATATCATGGAGGGAAGCAAAACTAAAGAAGGATGGTGAGGAAAAATTTTTGAACCTTTGCAGGTAAACAATGGAGTTTCAGTGTTGAGATCCCAAAGCCTGACAGTAGTATCACCTGAACCAGTTGCTAACTGCTTACCATCAGGACTAAACGAGACGCAAAGCACAGCTTCCGTGTGACCTATGATTTCAAAACAACAAAAACAAAACCAAGTAAGCAACTGACACACTGATAACTTCTTGACAAGATCAAGAAGAACAAGAACTATTATGTAGCATACCAGCAATTGTTTGTGAGCAACGGTTAAGAGGACGAATTCGGAAAATAGCTTGTTGTTGATAAACTATCGTCAAAACCTTCTCCACAGACTTTGAAAACACACACAATTTTTAGATTTTTTTTTTTCTTTTACATAGAGCCATAACGAAACTGTTCTTATTTGAGTGTTTTTTTTTTTACCTTTGTTTTTCTCTAAGTAAGAACCTACAGGTACAAGAAGCTCTTCGTCTGATACATAGAATCTGTAAGGTAACATCTCCTCCTGAACAAAATTAACCAAAATTCAAAATTCGGTGGTTATAAATTTCGCAAGTCAGGATAATAAGCAAAAAAAATCATCTTTCAGAGAGTAAGTAAACACTAAAAACAGAGGCGTCAAGTTCCTGCAAAATCCTAAACTAGCCAGCAACGAAAAATCACTTATTTTCACGAATTAAGAGTCCGAAAAAGAGAGAAGAAGAGAGAAGAATTGTTACGTTGTTGAGGAACTTGTTGACGAGCAGAGTAAGCTGCAAAGGACCAACATTTTGAGGAATATACATAGCAGAACCTAAATTGGTTCCTTCTGCGTCTGTTAACAGACACATCACTGTCTTCCCCATGCCTGCCTCGTCCGTTTCCATGTTCATCACGACGACGAGGAAGAGGATTTTGGCGTTCTTAAGAAAGAGGGAAGAGGGAGGCAATTAGGTTTGTTTTTGTTTTTGTTTTAACCGACCCGAAGCATTTTAGGGTTGGGCCTAAAAAACCAAACCATTTCACACAAAAATGAGAACGATCGGAAAAATTATATTTTGTCAAAAAATAAAAGTTATTTCGGCTAAAAAGTAATAGTTCATCGCCGACTGTGGGGATCGAACCTACGGCCACGTGATTAAAAGTCACGCGCTCTTACACTGAGATAACTCGGCTTCCACAATAATGACTATGATATGCTTAATAAATACATTATATCGAGGCATATGATTTATTCTTTTTTATTTTTTAATTCATCGGTCATAAATTTGGAGAGACACACGAGAGATTCGATAATACGACACTCCGATTCCGTAGTTCGTTAAAAAAAAATCTACACTCTTAATATTGTGCGAGCCGAAACTGCACTATTTGTTTTAGAGAGTGTTTCTAGGGAGAGCCGTGAATTCTTTAAGTAAACACAAGAATTGATTCGAATGATGGTTATTATTAAAAGCTGTTTTGAGAGCTACAAGTTTTGCGGCGTGTGCCTTTTCTGGGAGTCAAAAAGTGATCCTTAAAACAATGAATATCGATTCCCATTTATAAGAGAATAGGAACCGACTTTACAAAGTTCAAGTAAATATTACATAATGACTTTTTCCTTTTCTGCTCGCGCCGACTTCAGCAAAGGCAAGTCTTCATTCGTGGGTTTCCCTTGATGGGCCTCGGCTCGAATCGCTTTGTTGGATGTTGGTTCGGCCCATCGAGATATGTCTTCCTGGTTTTTTGGTTTAGTCATTGGTTCGCCCGGTTTGGTGCGGTCATGCTCGGCTTTCCCCTTCACTTTCCACGGTTCAAATGACAATGTTCGACGGTGAAATCCGACCCCAACAGTTAGCCCCCAGCTCGCTAGTCTTAAGAGTAAGAGTGGCGAGCTAAAAGTTCGAGACGGGAAGGTGTTGTCAATTCAACCGAGCCATCGAAATATCTGGTTCGTCTTCTCTATGAATATGGCTCTTCGGAAAATACTTCGCTGTTTATTTCCCGTAAAACGACGTCGGATGGCATTGGCAGTTATTGGGCCGAGAATCCGAAACGTCTCCGGGTCCATTGTTTTTCGATGGAAACCCTTGAGATTGGGAGAGATAAATCTCTTTTGAACGAGAGTGTGCGAACCCAAGCCTACGATTCTTTCGGTTCTACTGATAGTTCCGATAGAGACAGAGAGATTTCTCCTCTCCACCAATCTTCGGGCAAGATGGAGCAAAAATCTATCCGTAATATTCTGAAGGAAAAACGAGAAGAGGCGGATCGTCTGAAGGCTGGAAAGGAGGCTTGCAAAACAGCCTTGGGGGAGGCTACTCAATCAAAGGTTAATGGAAAGAGGGTAAAGGTTGCGAGCCCTCAGAAACAGAGTTCCCGCGGCGGTGCGCCGATTGATCGAAGGGAGGCCATAATGCGCGCCAAAGAGACCTGAAAAAAAACAAGGCAACCAAAGGGAAAGATCTTCCCGCGCCCTCTTCTTCAGCTTAATCTAATCAATCCAAGGAATCAAGAGCACTCGTCCGGAAGTTGAATGCTGCAGGCGAGCCGTCGGCAAAGAAACATTCCGAGGCGGAAAGTAAGAAGAGAGCCGCGGCTGAGGATCTGAAGGAGAAGGCTTCGAAGAAAGCTAAGAGGGCTGTTCCCTCTGATACGCTCGATGGCCCTACAGGATTTCAACTTCTTCGGAGAAACGAGGCTGCTAATTTTCTCGCCAAAAGCACTCCCATGGTTCATCTTCCTCCGCCTGACACACTCCTGCAGAGTAAGGCTTACGAAAAGGCGGCTTTCGAGCTCTTTTCGATAAGTTTTCTTTCCGTTCATCTAATTGATGAGGAAGTTTATATGTCTGCTTATTTTCTGTTCTTGTCTCAGTTCACGGAATCTTTCAACAGCGTCGTTGCGGGTTAAGAAGCCAGGGCTCGCTCTGATCAGTCTGCTCTTGATGAGCTTCAGAAGACTGTCGACGCTCTGAAGCAGTCGCATGAGGCTTCAGAAAAGGGGCGCGCTGATGAGCTGGCTCGGGCCAAAGGGAAGGTCGCCAAACTTAGGGACGAGGCGAGGCGTTATCGTGCGGATGCGGACAGGATGTCGGCCATTAATCTCGGTCATATCGAGAGGGTACAAGGCTTCGAGGCGACGATCGGTTTCCTCGAAGATAAAGCGCATGCTCAAAATGCTCTTTCGGAGGCTAAGGTTGCGAAGGCTCGGCGCGATTTGAATGCCCAATATGCCTCCCTCTTTGAGGCGATTAAGCCCGATCTAACGAGCCTCAAGGAGCTCCAATCTCGAGCTGCTTTTCTTGCTCAATCCCAGGGCAACGTCCAGTTGATAGAAAACATCCGAAGCAATAATCCGCCGGATCTCGATGAGGAGCTCGCAGGACTCTAAGAATACGTCGCCACTGAAATTGGGACTCCCGCGGAAGCCAACTCCCTTTTCGCCAAAGTGATTAGTCAGCTTGTCGTCTTTCCCGTCTCTTCTGATTCGGTCGAGATACATATTATAGATGAGCGGGTTACTTGGTTTAAACAACTCGAGATTGGTGTGAGTTCGCAGTACGGCACTAATTTTGATCTTCCTATCCTTCAGAGTGGAATCGAACTGATGCCCATTGAGCAGGCCCTGGAACTGACGAGCCAAGCCCCGATAGATTCCATTCGAGTTGGAGAGCTGAATGATGGATTCAAGGATCCAGTTGAGAAGTTTATGACTGAGGCTCCGGAAACGTCGAACCGAGTTCCTGATGTTATCGATAAGGCTGGCGAACCGATCTCGATTCCAAACGAGGCTGTTGAGAAAGCTCCCGCTGATATCTAAGAATTGTCGAGCCAAATCCTTCTCTGAACTCCTTATCTTTTGTTGCTTTTTGATTTTTGAACATGGCGCCTAGAAGGCTTTTTCTTTTGTTTTTGTATCTAGTGCCTGAATGACTTTATCCGTTTATTGAACTCGCTTAATCGAAATGGTAGATTATTCTGATTTCGATAACCGTGAGATTTAGAAAATCTGTTTGAGCCGTTTGGCGAAATTGATTTGGTGATCAACCGATGTTATTGCGAGATATTCGGGCTTAATCGTTTTAATGTTTAACCGATGTTGCCACGAGGCGTTTTACGAATCGGGTTTAATTCAATTTGTTCCAGTGACGAGCCTGAATAGTTTAACCAATGTTGTTGCGAAGCGTTTAGTATATTGGGTTTAAGTCAACTTGTTTCAGTTTTTGCCGCCAACTCATCAATCAGCGAGGTGCGGGTCGAAACAGCGACGATTCAAATAGTAAACCAATGTTGCTGCGAAGCGTTTTGGATATTGGGTTTCTGATCGATTTGTCCCAGTTTTTGCCGCGTCCTTATCTATTAGTAATTAGTGGGTCGGAACAAATGATGATTGATCAATTTATATAGCGCGCATGACGTAGAGTCTAGGTAAAAAGATTAAGATCAAGTGTTGTGGCCAACAACAGTCGGCTCGGAACGGTTTATGAGTATTCCCGAGCTATTTGAAGACGAACTGTGAGATAGGTGATGAGAGTATCATAAATGGGCAGATTGTGTTGCCGAACTGATGTAATGAAAATCAGAATTTTATTTATCGTTACTTTAACGGCGAGCCGTGTTACAAGGGGAATAACATAATTCATTTATGTTAGCGGCGAACTGCGTTACAAAGTAATTATTATTTTTTTTAAAAAAACGGCGAACCATGTTGCGAACCATAAAAAATGCGTTTAACGGCGAACCGGGTTGCAAGCGAAAGGGAGTGTAGCGAAAGGGAGTGTATATGTATACGTACCCCAAAAAAAGGTGGGGGTGAACTGAATCCACCGAGAGGTGAACTGCCTACGTACCCCTTGCGGGGATCAAGTCACGCGTAGTTCTAGGTGATGGCGCCTCGCGCCTTAATGATAGTCTTTTTTTAGATGCATCACGTTCCATGGCTTCGGTATCACTTCACCAGCCATGTTTTCCAGTCGATAGGCTCCGGGGCGAACTGTTTCAGTAATTTTGTACGGACCTTCCCAGTTCGCGCCCAACTTTCCGGCGTTTCGTTCGGTGGTATTCTGGAATACTTTTCTGAGGACTAGGTCGCCTTCTCTGAATCTCCGGGCTCGGACATTGGAATTGTAGTACTTATTTGCCAATCACTAAAAAATTGAAATGGTTATACCAATCGGAGATGACGTCAACGTCAATGAGATGGCATGCAGAACATTCCACACATCATGGAGAGATTACACATCCCTCAGATGCAAAGGCGTGGAAACACTTTCAGTCGGTACATCCAAACTTTGCTAACGAGTCGAGAAATGTTTATCTAGGATTATGCACGGACGGATTTAGTCCATTTGGTATGTCAGGGAGACAATATTCGCTATGGCCTATCATATTGACGCCATATAATATTCCGCCAACAATGTGCATGCATCGAGAATTTTTGTTCTTAACTATTTTAGTGCCAGGTCCTAAGCATCTGAAGCGATCACTGGATGTATTTCCGCAACCTTTGATTAATGAGTTGAAACAGTTGTGGTATTCAGGAGTCTGCACCTTTGATTACTCGCAGCAACAGAACTTCAACATGCGCGCAGTATTATTGTAGACGATTAGTGACTTTCCAGCGTATGGAATGTTGTCGGGATGGACTACGCACGAAAGACTATCGTGTCCACACTGTTTGAATAGTTCATAAGCATTTCAGCTGAGGCATGGAAGAAAACCATGTTGGTTTGATTGTCACCGTCGTTTTCTTCCTATCAACCATAGGTACTGAAAGAACAAGAATTTATTTAGGAAAAATAAGGCTGTCCGTTATCCCCCTCCGGATTATCTTTCGGGAAAAGATTTTCTTGATCAAATCGATTATTATGGCGGCGAGAAAACTTGCAAACGTAGGGGCAATTGGCATTGTAATGCAAAATGCCTGACGGATATCTTAGGGAGCACAATTGGCACAAAAAGAGTATATTCTGGGAACTGCCGTAATGGAAGGATCATCTTTTGCGACATAATCTTGACGAGAATAATTTTTTCGATAACATCATGCATACCATTTTGAAAGTCCGAGGCAAAAGTAAAGACAATATGAAATCAAGGCTGGACTTAGCACAAATATGCAAAAGAAGCGAGTTGGAGATTTCCAGAGACGACAAACAGCCAATTTCGATCTTTCGATTGTCTGCAGATGCGAAGAGAGCTCTGTTTGACTGGGTTGCCTCAGATGTTAAATTTCAGGATGGATACGTTTCCAAGTTCTCACGATGTATTGAGCAAGGGCAAAAAAATTCTGGTATAAAGAGCCACGATTGTCATGTTTTCATGCAGCGGTTACTACCATTTGTGTTTCAAGAACTGTTGCCGTCTCATGTCCACGAAGCAATTGCAGGTAATTAACCAAGTTTTTACATTTCTTGTTATTGAGTTTATAATGTACATATATAATTCAATATGTTTTTATTAATTTGTTTATGGTGTATATTATATGTATTGGGGCGTTTTTCCTAGATCTTTGCACGCGCACACTGACAAAAGACGGGGTAGAGAAGTTAAAAAAAAACATTGCTGTCTTGTTATGTAACATGGAGAAAATCTTCCCTCCTTCATTCTTCGACGTGATGGAAAACCTAACGGTCCACTTGTCATAAGAGGCAGATCTCGGGGGGTCTGTGCAATTCAGGTGGATGTATCCGTTCGAGCGTTTTATGGGACACTTGAAGGGAAAGACTAAAAACCTTGCAAAAGTTGAGGGATCCATCGTACAAGGAAGTTTGACAGAGGAAACATCTAACTTAGCGTCTTACTATTTTAGTCCAAATGTGAGAACGAGATGATGGAGGCGTTGCACCTGTTTATAGGCATGTTGTCCCCAGCATCTTCAAAGAAATAGGCAGACTTGCTGGAAAGTTGAAAGAAAAATCGTGGGACCATGAACATTTAAGAGTGGCTCACAATTACATATTGTGTAATCTGGATGAAGTGCACCAACTTGAGAGGTAACTTTGATCATACATTATATAACTCGAGATTTTGTGCAGCATATTTGATAATCTAGCCCGCCAAACATACCCTCGTTTACAAGAGCATGAGTATGAGTTTTACAAAGAACGTGACTTTGCTGGATGGTTAAAATACTATGTAAGTGCTCTTCAAATTAGTTATATATAAACTAAAACCTAGCACTATATATAATTAATGTGTGTGATTGTACCATTTGTTTTTATATAGGTGAGAGCGGTCTTTCATACGGAACAAATACCGCTGTGGTTGCATGAACTCTCCAATAGGAAAGATCAATACAACACCAATGTACTATACTCGCGGGTACATTTTCTATACGTACAAGCATGGCATGAGGAAGTCGACCGCAAATTATGGTATTCATGTCCCGGGCGAAACAGAATTCTATGGAGTTTTGCAAGAGATCATTGAGGTCACATACCCAGGAATTATCAACTTGAAATGTATTATGTTCAAATGTGATTGGTATGATTTGACACCAGGTCGAGGGGTTCGCCAAAACGAGACGATAGGTGTTTTATTCCTTATCCTCGAGTTAGGCAAAGACGGGAGACTTGGTTATCAGTCATAAAGGTCAATCCAAGAGGTTATGTATATGGTTTAGACGATGAAGTGGCCATGCAGCATGACAGAGTTGCAGAACTTTCAGACCCGATCGAATCCACAGAAAATATCATACACGTTGACCCCGAGAATAGAGAAGTTGAAGACATCGTTGACGATTCAAGTGAAGATGGATAAGCCGATGAATTCGAAGAGTCTGCGACTGATGAAGACGAACGGGAGCACAGTGAAAACTCTTACGTATCTGAAAATGACGATGAAAATGACTTTGATTAATTTTGAGGTTTTTCTTTGTATTTTAAGAAGTTTGTATTTTGAATTGTGATGAATTAGTATTTTTTATCATCCAGATGTCTTCTCGCTCTCCCAAGTGCTTTCTTGATTGTCTCTTTTCCAGCCTGGTGGCTGATCACGATCAAACGACCGTCCTCCATCTCTACCTCCGAGGAAACCTCCTCGGAATCCTCCTCCTCTTCTTCCACCACAAAACCCACGACCACCACTCTGCTCTTCCCACAGTTTATACATCCCCCAAAGCGAGACGGTGGTGGTGGGTGATGTATAAACCGTGGAAAAAGCAAGAGTGGTGATCGTGGGTTTGGTGGTAGAAGAAGAGGAGGGGGATTCTGAGGAGGTTTCTGCGGAGGTAGAGATGGAGGATGGTCGTTTGATCATGATCAGTCACCTGGCTGAAAAAGAGACGAAAGGTTTGCGATGGAATTGCGATGGAAAACAAAAAAAATTTCAATTCCATCGCAATTCCGTCGTATGGAAAATTTTTCGGATTTCATCGCAATTCCCTCGCAAGTTTGCGACGGAATTGCGATGGAATGGAAAGTTTTTTGTTTTCCATCGCAATTCCATCGCAAGTTTGCGATGGAATTGCGATGGCATGGAAATTTTTTGGTTTTCCATCGCAATTCCCTCACAAACTTGCGATGAAATTGCGATGAAACCCAAAACTTACGATGGAATTGCAATGTAATCTTTTGTTTTAGGGTTTAGGGTTTCCTTTTTTGGAATAAATAGTGTTTACGATAATAAGATCATATAATTATAACTGATAAGTGAACTCTAAATGATCGACGCTAATAAAATATATTTCTCTTAAACTCCTGATAGTATCAAACTCATCAAAGCTTATGATATCTCTATAATATTAATTGAGAAGTACAATTGAAAAAAAGACAAAAAACCCATGTATTTACGAAAATTGCCACTGGATTTATGTAAGAATTCTGTTTGGATACAGGGATAACAAGGGTTAAAAATGTCTGAAAAAAAAAATTAACTCGCCCGAATTGACTCAATAACTCGCGGATAGCCCACCCGAATAGCTTTAAATCAAGAATAACCCGCCCGAATATATTGGGTTGGGACGCGGACCTTATCACTTAAGTCAGACCATATTCTTATGATATTTTGTCAATATATTTGGTTCTGTTGAACCAAAAATTGAACTCTATTAAACCAAAAATTGAGAAAAAGAAATTTATTGATAATATCATAATCAGAAAACTTGCAAAATACCAAATCAAAAAAATTTGATACTCAAGAAATATGATCGAATGATATTTGCAAAATTTCCAATTGTGAAATAGAAATACATCGAACGAGAAACCCTACCTACCTACTACTATGTAATAAATATGTGACACCTCCAAGATCTCCGTCGAGGCTTTTGTACCTGAATTGATCTAGAACGGTGACAAAACAATCTTGCTAAAAGCTTGAGATGAAGATGATGAGCGAGCATCAGGAGATCTCCATAGCGTCGATTTCCGGGTAACACAACTGAATGGATCGAGGATTGATTCAAAATCTGGATTTGAATCTGGTAACAGTGTCTGGTTGTTGTTGAGTTTCGCATTGTACTTGGTAGATGAGCTGTTCCCGGAAAAAAAATATAACCAAAAAGATAAAACCGCGTGGATCATTGAGATTTTGATCGGAGAGTTACCGGAGACGGAGAAGGTGATGAAAGGGCTTCCTCTGACGAGGAAGAATCTGAGATAAGAGGAGGGGAAATCATTTATTGTATACAGAGCAAACCCCATGATAATTATTGAAATTGTTTCGACTGAGGATGAGGTAAAGGTAACAGAGCAAACCCCAAGAAATTATTTAAATTGTTTCGGAAGAGAGACTGAGGATGAAGAAACCCCAAGATAATATTTCGACTTAGTTACAGAGCAAAGGGGACAAAAAGGTTAAGGTTTCTTAATATTTTTTTTTTTTTTAATTCGGGCCAATTTATGGTGGTGTAGTGTGTGTGGTGCTGCATCATCTTTGGGCGTTT
>OVBJ01003022.1:0-14144 GCA_900406535.1 Noccaea bulbosa
TGGTGTTTAGGTTGCTAGTTTATTATTCATTCATTGGTTATTGTTTCATTTATTGAACTGAATTGATTATTTGGGTATTTATTTATTGAATTTCTTTTGATAATTTCCGCAATTGATAAATTAAAAAAAAAAAAAAAGCTTGGTTGTTTCAATAAATAAATAAAAATTTATAATTTTCAATTTTCAATATTTAATATTTGAAATCAAGGTAATAGATGATATAATAAGTAATTCATGAAATACGAATTTTTCAATATATTATATACACTTTTCTATAAATAATACAATGGTATAAATTTGTTTGACATTATAATAGATTAAGATTTTTTTGTTTAGATATGCTTTAGGTAGTCTAAATAAAAAGATATGAAAATACGTTAAAAAAATTAACAGATGATACCAAACATAAATATTTGATCAAAATGTGAATAAGAAATGTTAATTCTATTAATTATTTTTGCTAAAAAGTTGATGTTAATTATATTTTTCATAATAAAATAATTTTATAGAATTCTTTTTATCTTTTAAACATTTTTTGCACCCAATGAAAATTATTTCTGGATTCGCCCCTGATCCCAACGTGAGATTTTCAAGATATTTATAATATTTTATATCTATTTAATTTTAAATGTTTGCAAATAAAAATTTCTGAAATATATAGAAATTTGAATCAGTTATAATATAGTATCTTATCAAAAATTTAAATCGTTATAATATTTTTGACTTTATCAACGATTTAATTTCTTTAATTATAATATTTACCTTATGATAAATATTTTGATATAAATATTTTCAACTTTTTCACATCAAAATAATTTAAAATTATAGATATTATTTGGTTTAATCATATAGTTCCATGAAAAAATTCATATTAAACAAAAAATATTATAAAGTTGGATGCTTATTAAATCAACATTCTTATTTTGTTAGTTTCTTATCATTTTGTTTTATAATAGTGTAGTGAACCACCCACACATCTTTATTTCCAATGTGAAACTTTGAATAACTCATATTTTTATCATTTAATAAATTGATATTCCTTTTTAAAAATTCAAATTACAACTTCTAGTTAGGAAAAATCTATTTTTTTATTAATATATAGATTCTATAATAATTTATTGTTTTAACAAAATTTAGTTCAAACAAAAATTGAAAGAAGAAAATATTGTATTTTAAAAAAGTAATTAAAATATAATATATTCATAAGAAATGGAAAAAATATTAATATCTTCACAATTACATGTTGAATTATGTATAAATATTAATATAACCTATTCTCTAACCAAATTAATGTCAATGGCACAAAATGTAATTAGGCTAGTAATATTTGTCTTAATTAAAATTTACCTTAAAAATGAACCTAGTGATGACACATCAGTATAGCATTTTTTTAATAGCACATGACACAAAGGTTATTTTTATATTTATTTTCTCTTTTAATATATTATGGATGCGTATGTGATAACTATTAAATACATAAGGTATGATGGAAGAATATCCTTATATAAAAAAGGTATAGTAATAAACATACAATAGAATATAAAATAATACTCGATAAAATAATAAACATTATAAGATAATAAATTTATCCGATCTCTATTCGGGCCAATATAAAAAATAGCAAAATGCGATAAGATGATAAGATAATAATATTTTTGAAACTTTTATGTAAAATTATAGTCCCAATAATGAGTTAAAATAATAATTATAAAACTTATGCGTATATATCTAAGGCAATTTAGTAAAATATGACTTTAATATAGTTTGTCTTTTCTGAAAGTTGGATTCTCATTAGAGCTCATCTCGGATTTTTCTTATTGTATCAACAATTTCTGGTAGTGTATTCTCAACATGCACCCAAAAATTGTAAAAAGTTTTTGAAACCATTTCCTTATGTAAAAAAATATAAGGAAAATTTGAATAAAAACTGAAAATATATAAAGTTTCTTGTTTTTGATAGAATATTTTTATAAGATAATAATTATTATTTTATTGATAAAATAATAACTCTATAAAATAATAAATTTTGAAAGTAAAAATAGAGGTTTTACTGTATCATTGGCTCATCCAAAGATTCTTTGTAGATGGATCACAGGCCAACCTCTTGGCCGAGGGATATCATGGATGCAACTCATGCAAGTGCAAAGGACACTCGAACTTTCTCGATAAACGTAGTCTTGAAATACAATTCTTTTTATTTTATTTTCTACATAATCGTTACCCAAATTTTCGAAGCTAACTAATCTTAACATATAGCCACTTCACAAAAAAAATTCTTGTTACATATTCAGGCGAAAATAAATATTTTATCAACTTCAACATTAGAGAAATTACAGAACACCCAATAAAAACACAACTACAAGTTCAGTTTCTAACATTGTGACGGCAAAGAGGACAAGTGTTGCGATTAGTCAACCAGTTCGAGATACAGTCTTTATGGTAATAATGCCGACAAGGAAGCTCAGAGAGTCTCTGAGTGGCAGCGAGCTCCTCTCTACAGATGGCGCAAACCACCAAACCTCTCTCCATCAGTTCCTCAGCCGTAAATTCCACCACCGGAAGTTCCTCAGCCGCTTCCTGCCGCCGCATGGAAGATGAATTTCCCAACACTACGCCGAAGATTTCATCGTAAGGCCCAAACGTCTCGATTCCATGGTTGCTCCCTGAAGCCAAGTAATGGAGGTAGTTGAGGTACTCTTCGTCGATGAAAGTAGCGTCCTCGTCTAAATCTTCGGCCGGAATCTGATCGGTTTCGTTTTCGATTTCGGAAGAAAGATGAAACTCCGCCATTGTTTTTTTTGGGATTTTCGGAAATTTCGATGAGTGAAGTGAAAATAGTACGAGAATGTGAAGATGATTGGGTTTCTTGAACGTTCCGCTGAGATTATGACACGTGTACTTTGGGCTCCATGAGGACAAGATCTCACAACACATGTCTAGCGACAGTCTCCGATTTGTGGCCACGTCATATAATTACACCGACATATCCCAAAAACGAAGTTTGTATGAAAAATTGAAGAAATTTACATCTCTTAATCTTCCAAATCTCTTATTATGCATTTTCTGTTGCATCTTCTTGCAAAGCTAAGAGGGATCTGACTTCATTAACGAAGTTAAACTCAAACTTTGTTACATTGATTTTGTTCATCATCATTTTTAATTATACGCAAGTAGATTTATAATTACCTCTTTAATAAGTTGCGTGGATGAGTGACTGACTCTTCTTGCTATTTCATACAAGAGAAAAGTGTGTAATATAGACCAGGCCATCATACTCAAATACATGCACCAAAATCCACTTAGGTGTAAAATAATATAATTGTATTTTCTTTGACTACCCCGGAATGACCTTTGGGAAGAACAAATCTTGGGATGTATGTACGTTATGACGTAATAATAGACGGTAAAAATTTCGAAATTTCAGATACATATTATAAAAGTTGAATAAAATGATATTTTAATCTTATGAAACATGAATTTTTTGTTCAAAACTTAACTGTAGACTGTTGCAATGAAACCTGTGAAGACCGTATGAAATACACCCAGTAATGTTTGACCACTGACTTTATTTTACATGTCTTTTTTTGGCTTATGATGTTTACATGTATGTCGACGATGTCGTTGCCGATTACAGTCACTCGAATAAGTGAGAGTTGTTATTTCGTTTGCTCTTGGGATGGTTTCTATTAGGCCTGGGATTATTTACCCATATCCGAATATCCGTACCCAAAATACCTGAAAATATCCAGAACCGAATCGATCCTATATAAATTAATTTATCCGATGGATAAAATATTTGAATACCTGTGGGTATCGGATAATACCCGAACCGAACCGATACCCGAATTATCCGAATTAATATTTCTTAGTTTTTGAATATTTCTATAAGTTTTCGGATATATTACATTTTTTTATTTTTCTAATTTATTTTTTCGGATTTTCAGATATTTTGGGGGTTTTTGTGAATATTTTTTGAGATTTTGAATATATTTTTTGGATTTTTAGATATATTATTTTAGGCTTTTGGGTAAAGTTTTGGTTGTTTGAGTAAATTTCGGGTATAATGGGTTACCTGTTGGTTACCCATGAGTTACCCGAAACCTATCCGATAAACAAGCGATACCCGAATGGATATAAACTTCAGCTATCCGAAATACCTGTACCCGAATAAAACCTACCAATACCCAACCCAAATACCCGAAGTCCCAGGTCTACTTCCTATCTCTTATGAAATAATCATTTCATGAAAAGTAAAGAAAAAGTGAAAAACAAAAAACAACCATTTGAGAATCATTTTGTTCATAATACATTTCAATAATGGAGTGTAAGTTTTAAATTGATCCGACCGTGGAAACTCGTTGAAAGATGTATATATATTAAGATATGAGATGAGTACATAATGCAAGTATAGACCTGAACCTTAAAACTTTCTGAATATATTAATATACGGCTCTGAGTTGCCTAACTGTCTATATATATCTGATATATACGATTAAATAATGGGAACGAGGATGGCCCGTCTGACAAATCGATCGAAACAATACTTTACAGAAATTTAATACATACTGATTAAGATTTGACGCTTTGATTACTACTAAAAGCCAAAACTTGGTAAATATTTAGTGATTACAATATACCATGAGTAGGAGTTAGTTCCTATCAGTATTTCCTGTCCACATATTAAATCGAATAGCCGACAAAAAATGAAATAAAATAATGAATTGAGTTGTGTCTCCCTTTCGATTACTTCTTCAACTGTTCTACAACTAAACTTTCTGATATGTTGTTACGCGTGATTGATCATTAGAATGCTACATAATGAGATGATCGTACAGTGTGAATGATTATTCTAGGGAGATATTAGATTTAACACAGGTTTGTTTTTGAACATACTGTATTTCGAAACAAAATTTAGGGATTCAATGTGTTGTGTGATTCTTCATCGTTCAAACGAGGTCTAAAACCGGCATATATAGTTAGGAAAAGGAAGCTTGACATATATTAATTGTATAGATGAGAAAAAAAGACTCTGCAAACATGTAAACGACATTTATTTGATAGACGGACTTTGGCAACTGCCCTGCCTTTGCCTGTGCAAATCCCTCGAGTGACTCTCACCTGTCACTTCTTCCGGTGATATAACCTTTATTTTGTAAGAATTTACATTTCATGGAATTCAATTCATTATATATTGTTCTTTTTATATATGTATACAGTATTTAGATTTCAATGAACATTTCATAAAATATAATTTTTCCATCATTTCTACATATTAGTAGCATATTGAAGCTGTTATTGTTTTCTCTAAAAAATGTTGAAAACCATTACCAGTTACATAAATTTTACCTCTTGGACCTCAGTGTAACAAATTTATTTCCACTAATTTCTTATGCACTTTAAAGCATAGTGTAATCGATTCGCTTGATCCTAAACGCTGCGTCGATCCTCTGCGAAATCCAATCAGCACCACCTAAGGTCAAATGAAGTCGTCATCATTTATATAATAATTTTACAATTCTGGCTAATCACGTTACCCAATATCCAATAGCAAACAAAATCCAATTTTTAAAGGTTAGAGTTTCGTCAGCAAGACAACAATCGTGAGGCTATAATTTCATTCATATCTCCATTTTTCTTCTCCTCAAAATTCTTCTTCTTTGGAGAAAAAACCTTTCTCCAATCTCTTCACTCTCTTACAAATTTGCCATTTCTTCTTTGTATATCTGATACTAGCGCCAGTTTTCTGGGTTAAACCAATTTGGATCAAAATCAACTGGGTTTCGGTCAATTTTAGGGTTTTTGATTCCTACTTGTCTGATAATCAGTTGAATCGAAGTTCGTCTCTGCTCAGTATTGATATTTCTTTAGTCAAATTCCTCTTTCAAGGTTCGTCTCTCTCTTCACGCGTTCAATGATTTGTTGGACATTTGACTTTCTTTTATGATGGCTATAAGATCTTTCTCAAATCAATTTTTGACAGCTTGCTATTTGAATCGGAATCGGAGAAGATGACGGTTGTAGATGTTACTCCGATTCCAGCGAGGAGCAGCTCTTCCTCCGATGATGTCGCTGCTCCGTTGTTGCCGACAAGTCAAGGAGACGAAGTTGCTTACGATGAATTCAACGGAGCTTCGTTTAGTGGCGCGGTTTTCAATCTCGCCACGACTATAATCGGCGCTGGAATCATGGCTTTGCCCGCAACGATGAAGATTCTGGGACTTGTGCTCGGAATCACGATGATCGTTGTCATGGCCTTCTTGACTGACGCGTCGATTGAGTTCTTGCTTAGGTTTAGTAAGATTAAGAAAAGCCGATCTTATGGTGGCTTGATGGGCGACTCTTTTGGCTATCCTGGAAAGGTTTTGCTTCAAGTCGCTGTTCTAGTTAATAACATCGGTGTTTTGATCGTCTACATGATCATTATTGGTATTAGAAATTTAGAATCATCTCCTAGTCTTTTTTAGATATCTCTGATAATTTGCTGCTACTTTGTTGACGAATGTTTCTCTTCTCTGGTTGTTGAAGGTGATGTGTTGGCTGGAAAAACAGATGATGGAATCCACCATTATGGTGTTCTTGAAGGATGGTTTGGTCACCATTGGTGGAACGCAAGATTTGCTATTCTTCTCATCACAACTCTTGGTGTGTTTGCTCCATTGGCTTGCTTCAAGCGAATTGGTTTGTCTTTCGGTTCTTGTTGTAGATACTCGTAGAATTCAAGTGGGGACTCTGAATCTTGAAGTTTGGCTGTACAGTGCCTTATTGACATGTGGTTATGGTTTCTTTGCAGATTCGTTGAGATATACATCTGCCTTATCAGTGGCTCTAGCGGTCGTGTTTCTCGTCATCACAGCGGGAATTTCCATCATGAAGTTGATCAGTGGTGGCGTGGCGATGCCAAGATTGCTACCAGATGTTACTAACTTGACCTCCTTCTGGAATCTCTTCACGGTTGTACCTGTTCTTGTCACCGCATTCATCTGCCATTACAATGGTATGCGCCTGCTCCCTTCTTAATTAGAAAGCATCATAATTCATAACTAATGTTCTTCGTTTTTAGTTCACAGCATACAGAACGAGCTCAAAGACAAATCTCAGATAAGACCTGTAGTCCGATCAGCCCTTATGCTCTGCTCATCTGTGTACATAATGACGAGCATTTTCGGGTTCCTCTTGTTTGGCGACGATACTCTTGATGATGTGCTTGCCAACTTTGACACCGATCTTGGAATCCCTTTTGGTTCTTTCCTTAATGATGCGGTTCGAGTTAGCTACGCGCTTCATCTGATGCTCGTGTTCCCGATTGTTTTCTACCCTCTCCGGATTAACATCGACGGGCTCTTGTTCCCTTCCGCTCCGTCATTGACTACCTCAAATGTGAGGTTCGGTTGCCTCACTGCGGGTCTCATCTCTGTAATCTTCTTGGGTGCAAACTTCATCCCAAGCATTTGGGATGCTTTCCAATTCACTGGAGCTACTGCTGCTGTTTGTCTCGGTTTCATATTCCCAGCTTCTATTATACTAAAGTAAGTTGATTGTTTTCTTTTGTTACTGCTACTGCTACTGCTGCTGTTTGTCTCGGTAGTTGAATTCGTTTTCTTTTGTTATGTTTTTGTAGGGATCGTCATAGCAAAGCAACAGGCAGGGACACGACCTTGGCTATATTCATGATCGTTCTTGCTGTATTGTCGAATGCAATCGCCATTTACAGCGATGCTTATGCGTTGTTCAAGAAGAACGCGCCTCGTGAGTGAGAGATTCTGCAGTTTGGTGTTTCTTGATGAAGGAAACAAAAGCATTTGTTTTTTTTCATCTTCTCTTCTAAATGTGAAATCTAAATAATTTAAGAAGACGAGACTTGTTCTCTTCTATGTGTGTTTGTACCATTTGTTGCTGAGTGTTTTCTTTTAGCGGACTTTTGCTTGCTTCTGGTTTTGTACCAACATTGAGTGATTTCAGAATCTTTGTATAAAATGTAATGCAGATATATATATATATATATATATATTTGGTGCATCATATTCTTCTCTGTTATATCATAGTATACTAACATCCAAATCCCGTAGTTTTACAGTGATGAAACATTGACCTGTGACTTGTTAAATTCCAAAACACAAGCGGAAAGAGACGAGGAAACCAAAATCAGACCATTAAAATTAGATGCTTTGGATGCATGTGTGTGAGTTTCTGTGTGTTCATGTATCAAATTCACTTAGCTGTTGCAGTAGGCTTGAAACAATCTATGTTGCAGAACCCTACTGATCTTATCATCTCCCCAAACCTGTCATCAAACATCAAACATACGCATCAAACATCATCATCATCATCATCATCATCACTTCTTCATACAAATATGAGGGTTTGTTTTTCACCTGTCAATGCTATTCCTCCCTTTCTCTGGCTGTGTTTGCTGTTGTTCCAAGGCATTACTCGGTTTCTCAGTCCCATCAACGCTTTTTCTCGTATCGACGCTCGCTCTCGCTATATCCTTGTTCTCTGTACTCAGCTTCGGCGTCTCTCTCTGATCCGTGCTTGTTCTTGATTTCTCTCTTTGATCTGTGCTTGGCCTTGCAGGTTCTCTAACATCCGTACTGCTCCTCGCCTTGTCCGTTTGTGGCACAGAAGAACCGTTTCTAAGATGAGGCGACTTCTCAACCGCGGATACAAACTTCTTCAGATGCTTTATATATTGCGGGTATAGCTCTAAATCGCAATGGTTTCCTCCTTTGATCCAAAGCGGTTCGTATTTCTCTTTACACAGATCAAATAGTTGCTTCCCATGAGACCAATTCACTACATCATCTGATGTTCCCTGCACACATACATGAAACGACTCGAGATGACTTCAAAAGAGAAAACAAAACCGAATTGGACTAAGAGATGGAATGATGATACGCACATGAATTACCAGAACCGGACATTTGACAAAAGATATCTTCTCAATATTCTGCATTCGCAAGAAACAAATTATATATAATCACAACCAATCAATAACAAGAAATCTTGATGAAAAGTTTCCTACTAAGAGAACCTTGTAAATGTCGAACCAGTAAGTTCGTTTCACAGGGTACATGACTCTAAGACCCGATGCAATCGCACTGTGAAGAACAACAGCTCTCAGGTTAGGTAACCGAGAAGCCAACTCTAAAGTCGGACCGCTTCCTACAGATTGTCCATATAAGATAACATCTTGTTCCTTCACACCGTATTGCTCCTCCAAGCATCTATACACTGCTTCTATATCATAATACGTGTTCTGCTCACTAGGCTGTTAAAGAAACGCAGAGTGAAACTGAATTCAATTCGCAAATGAATTGTCAGTTTTCGATATCACTGGACCGATGAAAACACACAATGGATCATACCTTCCCTGAAGACCTTCCGTAACCTGAATAATCATACCTGCATCACAATGAACAACACAATCAAGATCTTACTTTTATCTGATGTAAGAGCTCAGATCCATTAATTAACATATTCATTTTCAATTACTAACGATTCTTCATTAGCCTATCTACAGCCTCAAGAGGTGCAGACACTAAACGAGGAAGACAAAATCTTGTCCTAGTACGTGAGAGCAGCTTCAAAAACTTGTCCTAACTAATCGAATTTCAGCTACCAAACTTTGCAGAAATCTATCGGAGGCAAGAAAGAGAGATAATTTTACCCAATTAAGTTGACGCGAAGATGGAGGCTGAGCTCAGAGAAGAGCTCGAACATCTGGCCGATATCGGCGGCGTTGCCATGGGAATAGAGAAGCGTGAGGGAGGCTGTAGGGTTCTTAATATAAGTCGCAACCACCTGATTCCCTCTCTTCGTCTTCAGCTTCAACACTTCAACGTTCTCCTTCACGTTCTCAACGCCCGTTAGCCTCAGCTTCCCCGTCACAACCTCAACGCCGTACGAAGGAGGATTTGGCGGGAAAAACGCGAACTTCGCCGCCATTGACGACGTCACCGCCCCCATCCCTGCTTAGACCCAGGCAGGAAAAATTAGAAATTTCCTCTGTTTCGGAACAGAGCAAAGCGTCAATTGAAGATTTGCTATCACCGATGCAACAGGAAGAAGAAGACAGAGACGTTTTTTTCTTTCATTCTAAGAAACAAAAAAAACGAATTTAAAAAAAAAAAAAAAATCAAACTTCGATCTAGATTCTGTTGACTCAATGATGGATTTTTACAGAAGTGGATCGGGTAGTGAGGAAAACGACGGGAAAATTGGAGAGAGAGGATTTAGGGTTTGGAATCTGGAGAGAAGAGAAAAGGAAGACTGATAAATGCAGTTTTCACGGGGGAGAAAGAGGAAAACCCGGCGACGCGGAGGTGGAGAAGGAGGAGCACAAGCAGAAGCACGTGTTCTCTTTTATTTAATTCACTTTCCCCGAAAACTTTCAAATTCGTCAGCTCATCAATGATATTGGTTTGACTGCTAGTAGAAACTAATCAATGATGATATTGAATGAAAGATAACGAACAAAATGGAAGATACAAATGTAAAATTTTCTCTTAATAGGAAAAAAACCAATATTAGGCTTGGCTATTTGGGATGTGACCGACCCGACTATAAGCGAAGGTGATGTTGTCGGTAAGTTTTCATTATATTAGATACGATAACGACGTGAAATTACGACACGTGTCACTTGAGGAGCTGTGCTATTTCAGATCTTTGCAAGACGAGGAATGAGTGAATGACAAACAAATTGATTTTTTTTTTTTTTTTTTACTACTCATTTGTTTTTGGTTTAGATCTAACGGAAATGATAAGACAGTTCTTTGGTTTTGCACTTTTGGTTGGTTTAGAAAATTCTCTCTCTTTTTGTGTGTCCCAACAAAAATATTTTTAAAAAACCCCAATAATGATGCAAGAATGATTAAAGGAAAATGACGAAATTTAATTATTATTGTAATATTGTATTATTATCATAACTAATGATTCAGGACAAAAGAGAGGTAAAGCTAACGTAATTATTGTCCAATTTGAGATTTGAATGTTTTGATGCACGCACGGGAGGTGAGAGTGGGAATTAAAGTGGTACAATTATTTTCCGGGGAAGATGGATTACATCAGGCAAACGGGATCAGTAGCATCTACATTTGCAAGAGATGAAGTTTTGGTTACCAGCAAAACTCCTAAAATTGCAGGATAATATATGTTGACTTACAAATGGCATTTTTTTTGGATTAAGATTGAGTGTGTTGTTATTTTACATTCGAGATTACTCGACCAATTTTTTTTGTTCTTTTCAGTGTATAGATAACAAATAAAGATACTTATTCGATAAATTTTCGTCCGTTTTGCATTATAATTTTGGTTATAAAAAAATGTATTGTGTATATCAATATGTAAAAACATTCATATAGTGGGCTCCAGATTAGGCCTAACCTAAGGCCTCAATTAGTAAGGCCTTCTTAACGCATGAGATTCTCCTGAACGTGCTGTATAAATTTTTGTAGTTAAGTGACTTAAGTCATGAACTTATTTTTTAACACAGTTTAGATATCAGAATGGTCCTGTTATGTATCCCTTTGTAAATCTGGAAGTCTCTTACTGAAGCACCAGTAGACACACTGACAGTATGATGAGCTAAGGCCTTCACCAGGCTTTCATCATCGTTTTCAGCTGGGACATTTATAATAAAACGAAAGTATAGGAGTATTTTTGAACTATTATGGCAAAACGAATAAAGGACCAACGAATGCGCAAAGATCATAAATTTGTCATGGTTCATGGATTGTGTCATCAAAGATTAATTTTAGAGATTCTTTCTGATGAGTCGGTTAAAAGAAAAATACCACTAGTAATTAAAACGAGGCATTCAAAGAGAAACTAACAGGAATTGTTCCCAAAAACTAACAGGTAAGAACGGGACCAGCTCGGGCAACACGCCGTTAGTTATAGTTTCCAAAAATAAATATATATATATATATATACACACTATCAAGAATTAAGAATCCTAAGACTTTTTGGTTAGTTAAACATTGATTAGTTTAGTAAACTGTCCATATATTTGGTAAATCAATGCAAGACACATTTACATTTCTCCCAACCCCTGCGCTTCATTTCATGCACTTCCACGTGACTTCTTCGTTTGTATCTCGTTATTTTCCTAATAAACTAAGTCAAGTTCCGTCTCGACATGTTGTTTTATTAACTCACGTTAACATATTATATTGACATGTAGCTTGTGAGACAGAACTTGTAATTTCTCTCTTCTTATTCTTCCTTTCTCGCACCAAAGGTAGAATCGTCTATGTATGCATTATCTATTTTTACATATGTTCCTCCAACAACTTATTTTCCCAATTAGATACTACTTATCTTTATAAAAAAAATAATGAGATGGATGAGACTTCTCTCGCCTTTGGTTTGGTATAGCACCCAGCAAAAAATTTGGACCACTAGCTCTGTGGTACGACACGTACGCATCTGATAATCGCGCGTTACGTTGTGTCTGGACTTGTGAAAGTTCTCAAGTTTCAACTACCCGTTTTCTTTTCTTTATATTTTCGAGGGACAGCATATAAATCTATAAATTATTGATTATTCATATTAAAGATGCACCTTGAATTACTAATATTCTTTTTGTTAGTACTAGACGACGCA
Organism: Noccaea bulbosa; assembly: GCA_900406535.1. Taxonomy (NCBI): domain Eukaryota; kingdom Viridiplantae; phylum Streptophyta; class Magnoliopsida; order Brassicales; family Brassicaceae; genus Noccaea; species Noccaea bulbosa. Next base: position 12,604 of record OVBJ01003022.1, read on the forward strand.
AACCGTGCCCTTTTGACTCGGTTCTTTCCTCTTTATCTCTCCATGAGACCGGAAAAAAAGATAATTCAAAACTGTAATTAAGTTTGTTGAGTTTCACTTCCCTTATATGTAATTATCTCTTCTTTATAAACAACAAGAGAGAGAGAGAGAGAGAGAGAGAGAGAGAGCTTAAAAGAAGCTATCCTTAATAATCAAAATGAGATTCACAATCATAGTACTAGCTTTCCTTTTAATTATTCAAGCCCTAGAAGACGAACACATCCTAGTCTATGCTCACGAAGGTGCCTTTACATAAAATCCCTAACTTCCCTTTTTTTTTGCTACCTTATTTGTGTTTTCTTGCAAAAAAGGTCTTTTCTGAAGATTAGCTTAATAAAATAGCTACTAATAACTTTCTTTTACACTATATCACTCTTTTTGTTTTGATAGGCGGAGATGCTGGTCACAAGAGTCTTGACTATGGAGATCAAGATACGTCGACACTGAATCCTAAAGTATACATTTCTTTTCAATAATTCTTTCTCAAATATTCTGTATACTAATTTTAAACTGATTATATCAATTTATGAACCAAAACAGGAATTATACGACTTCAACAACATTGGTGCACCGAGGAAACTAAGGTCCAGTAGAACAAGGAGAGCCAAGAAGCAAGTGACGGCTACGAACAGTGATAATTGGAGTTTCAAGATTTCAGGAGCATCAAAGCATTTGATGGTGGAGCGTAATTTAGGATTTCATAAACGAAGTAAGAGTTCTTCATTTAAATGGAAACCGAAGAAGAAAAAATCTTCTGGTCGATTTGTAGCTTTCTATGATGATTATCGTGGACCAGCACGTCATCCTCCTAGACATAACTAATAGTCAGAACAACAAAACCATACAATTTGTAATATTTTTTATTTAAATATATTCTGTAATATTTGTAGCATTTGTATATTTTTTTGATAATCAATTTTAGTTGTTTGTACAAAAAATACTTTCTTTCTCCTTTACAGAAAAAACCCTTTATTTTATGTTCTTAAATGATTGTAAAAGTAGTGAACATGTCTTCATTCTAGATATGTTTTGGCTTTACTGCAGAAGAGCATAAGAAGACCAATACTGGCAGATCTTGACACCACTTATAAGGTTTGTCTTGTAAACCGTCTTTAAGACTATTAAAGATTTATTCTTCTTTTTACTTTTGGGCAAAGTCATAGATTTAGACATTTAGTCTTTTCATTAGCTATACAGTATTAATGATTTCATATATAATATCTGTTCACAGCATATCGATGATCTCAGCAGCGATAATAGCCTACCAAAACTTGAACAGTTTTCTTCCACCAAGGATACGAAGAAACGTGCTCGATTGTTACACAATGATTATCCGATCAATAGTAAGCCTCGAAGCAAGCCTCCGGTTAATAATCAAGCATTCTGAAAATGATTGTTAGATAGGTAAATGTTTTGTTGCTATGGGATTTACGTCTTGTGTTGTGTTTGTGTAAGAGCATCTCCAACCCAGCCCCATTTTTCACCTTTATTGCCATTTTGAA